>JAUZNK010100643.1:0-11901 GCA_035046665.1 Euphysa ruthae
TCATCTCTGGGTTTATAGTTAAGACTTTTAGAGATATATAAAAGAGATCCACCGCATGATGCCTCGGTTGGAGTGTGCTCATAACTAAAACCTTCAATTGATAATGGTATTGTTTCACCAATATCTTTTCATAATCTTGTTTCTGTTATACTGATTACACTAAAATTAAAATTTAGTAAAGTAAGCATTGTAGAAAGCTCGTCAAAGTGAGAATTAAGGGAAGAAATATTCATATGAAGAACAGAAAATGAATTAATGTTCTCATAATTTGAAGAACAAAATCTTCAACATTAAGGTATTTGCAGTTAATGGTGTTAGAGGAAAATTCATCATTTTTGGAGGAACCGGCTTGAGAGGTAAGGAAATCATTAGTTTCATTAAACAATTTAATATTTTCTATAGATGGTCGAAGAAAAATTTTATTAGTGTAAAAATTAAAATTTTTTTTTCAAATTACAAGGATGTTATAACAAAATATGGTCATTAAATTTTTTAGGAGAGATTGTAAGGGCGATTAATATGGAGATTAGTTGAAATGGTTGGTTGAATTTTCTATACAAGATCATTAAATTATACTATAGTGACTTTTGTTCAAGTTTTATGTAATTTCCTTAAAGTAATTTATGATTATTCGCTTTAAGAGAAACAATTAGAATGACGATAATTTGAAATGATTGATTGAACTGTAAGAACTTAAAAACAACAACAGCAGAGTTATAAAGAGTTTCATGTAATGATTTGTCATTATAAAAGGAATTAGATAGTGAGTGAGTAATAAAAAAAAAATATATGAATATAAGCAGATTGAAATGCTTAAAAACTTTACAATGGTACATTTACCATCCCATAACCTAACTCTTGATAGGTGTGATTTTCGGTGATGAAGGTGTCTTCAGCTTCAAACATCGTTTCCTACTGTGAACTTTCATTCCTGTGAAGAATTTGATCCTCATTCTAAAGGAGGGACAATGCCATACTTTTAAATAAATGTGCACAATTTTGCAAATAAACTTGTAGTTGTATAAGGAAGTCCTCCTTGATTGAGAAGCGTTTTTGGTTTTTTTAAACTTAGCCCATGTTTATTTTCCCATTTTTTTATCCACTTGTTGTTGAGTTTGAGTCTAATCCTCTTGTGTAGAGTTTTGAACCAGCCAATCACTGTACAATTGCTGGGTTTTTAACTTAACCAATCGCTGAGGAAAACATCCTTTCAATGACTCACATCTAGCAACTAGTGAAATAAAGCAACTCTTACTTCTTGTGCCTTTACTTTACGTCCAGCATTACATTGCATTGACTTATTATTGCGGACTTGAAGAAATTTGTTGCGAGTACTCCATATCATTATAAGGACCATCATTACTTGCCTTAGCCAAGTACTTTTGTATTTATTTGTCTTAACTCATTTTCAAAAGCTTTTTCTTTTTATAAAAAAGGATTTTAGATATATTTTCTTTTTTTTTTTTATTTATTTTTTTTTTTTGCAGCAATTAGCATGTGTTCATGAAAACGGTGTTGTTGTAAACATTGTAAAGTGTTTGGATATTTTGTGCATCCGTGGAAAGTGTCTGGACTTTGTTGCTGATGCAGACGAATCATTGTTACATAGTTTTCAGAAAACATCCATTATTCCAAGGTATATATTCTAAAATGGTCAATTTTGGATCGAAAACATCAGTTATATTTCATCTTGAATTTAGTTTTTTAAAATTTTGTATGAGAATTACAGGTTCAAAAGCCTGGTGCTAGAATAACAAAATTAATCTGCTAGGTCATCAACAGTTTGTCTAATGGTGTTTTAAGTATGTGTAATTCAAGAGACTTATGTGGTGGAGAAGGTTGAATTGATAGCCTAGAAATGTCTGAGGCAACTAATCAGTCTTAAATAAAATTTAGAAATTAGGAAGAAATTCTGTGAATAAGTTAAACTGGCCTTAAAAAGAATAATGTGATAGAGGACATTGAAAGAAGACATTAAACTGAGAATGACGATAAAAATGTTCTTTTAAAATTTTAATACAATTAAAGCAAAGAAAAGAAAATTTCTTCCACTTTTTTCAGCTTTTCTTTTAAGTTTTGTCAGATAAACTCACAATTATATTTAAATTCATATACATTATATTTAATTATATTTACACACATATTACATATTTCAAAGCTATATAACGAACTTCCACATCAAATCAGAGAAACGGAAAACTTCAGTTCTTTCAAAAATCAATTAAAAACCTCTGAAATATAAATAAACCGAACAATCTTGACTATTTACTGTATTTTAATTTTTTAAATATTTCTTACTAGGTTTTGCTAACTCAGAACATTTTAACAACAGTTTTTACTGACATGTATACCCTGAATCAATATTTGTTTATTAAATCAAATAAAGGGAATTTGTTAAGAACAATGGTTTTTATTCCAATTTTGTTTCAGCAAAACACATGAAGTGAATCATCATGAGAACAAAAGTTTTCCTTCCACTTTTTTTTCAGCAAATTTCGCAATGCGAACTCTTGCAAGAAAAAATGTTTTTCTACGTTTTTTTTTTTTTTTTTTAGCAAAAAGCACCAACGGAATTATCCTAAGTAATGAAAATATTTATTTTTTATATTTTTTCAAACTTTTTGAAATGAGATAAATTTGCTTTTGGCAATGAATAGTCTCTTCATTGTATCATTCGACATTTTTCAATGACTTAAGTTTTTCATATCAAGTTTTGGAAGGATTGATTTTTTAAATTTTTTCATATTACTCGTGTGGTAGATGATTCTTTTGAGGAATTTATGAAGTTAAGATTTTTCTTATCTATTTTATTTCTTAGATTATAAATTCACAGACATTGATCAGGCTAAATAGGACATGTTTTGAAAGTTCAGGGTTAAAATGCGGAACACAACACCTGAATATCATCATAATTTTTAAAATCATCACAATGAAAATTTGCATTTTCACTATATGAATCAGGAAAATAAAAGTTATATAAAATCATCACAATGAAAATTTGCATTTTCACTATATGAATCAGGAAAATAAAAGTTATAAAGTTACTTAAAATTTAAGTTTTATTCATATTTCTTGGTCAAAGATCATGCCAAAATAAGGTCATTGTTTTAAAGTCGTTGTATGGCAATAAAAATTGTCACATACTAAATCGTAGTTAGGGAAAATAAAAGCGATAATAAATGTTTTGCTTTGCTTGTATTTCTTATTAAAATACCATCGCAGAAAATGAAAATATATAAAATAAATAAATATGAATATATCAAGATATAAATTAAATATATAAATATATTATAATAGAAGTGAAAAATTAAAATTAATGAAAAAAATTCATCATGTAAATAGTCACTTAATGCATTTCTGGTTTTATAGTTTATGGAAACTGTTAAACTCATCTGCTTCAAATATTGCACAACTTGCAGTGCCACTTCTTCTTCACTGTGCTATGTTACCATATGGTGCTGAAGCGATTTGTCAACATATTAAAAATGATTTCAATGATCCAAATTGGAAGATTAGGTTCCATGCAGGTATTTGCTGCTATTATTTTAATCATCTGCATTAAAATTTAATTCAATTTTTTACTTAATCATTTACCCTTAGTTACACGCTATGTTTTTTTATCGTTTTTTTATTATTTATCCATATACAAATAAATTTTGGGTTTTTATTTCAATGTTTTTGTTTTTAACTCATTTCTCAGGATTTATTAGTCTTCTTAAAAAAAAAAAAAAAAAAACTTGGCTTCCTAAATATTTAGAGAACTTTTTCCTAATATTCCTTTGTTATTGTTTAAAATTTCTTGCCATCTTTTGAAATCCTAATTAACACTTCATTTATGTGTTTAAAATTTTAAATCTATAGCTTTTACAGAGGTGTAATGAATTCACTCATGCATTTAACTCTGTATGTAAGCTATTACGTCTGGGAGTTAAGTCAAAAACATCATGTCATTTTTTCCTGATATTTTGTGGGATATAATACCATAATGTCAAGAGAGTAAAAATTTCATACCTTTGAGAAAGATTTTATTTTTTTGTTTTAGGTCCAAGTATGATAATTTTAGGCATAAAAATTAAATTTTGTTGTTAGAAAACGGTGCTTATGTATCATTATATTTTATTCCCCCGTAACATAGTTTTTGTATTATTTAGTTGACAAAGTTGGCTTGTTATGCCAGTTTATTACAATGCAAACTGATACTTCAGTTAGGAAATACAAATGTCCTGGAAATTCTATTTTTGTTCATGGTCTTACATACCTTGCATATGGTCTCCAGGATGCAGTTGATATTGTTTCTATGAAAGCAAGTACCATGATTCAATCTTTAAAGCCATCATCACTCAAGGTGAATATTGTATTACAATCATACTTTCAAGTTATGTTATATGTTCCTGATTTTGAATTTGAAAGGTTTTGAAATATATTGGGTGCTTTGTTTTATTTATTACTTTCATAATGGTTATTATTCTAGAGCGGCTTAACAGAATGTTTTTCATAAGTATAAATTAAACTGCCGTTTGAATATTTTTATCAAAACTCAGCCACCTATATCTAAAAAGTCCCTTATATTATAGTTTGCATCTCGAAAAATTCAATTAAGGTAAAAATTTTAGAAGGGATGATTTAATTTTCAAATTAATATATTTTCAAGATAATGTTTGGTGGCTGGAAAAAATGGGTTTCAATTAAATTGTAAATTTTATTGGGCATGTTCGAGTTAACTAAAAGTCAATTCATATTGTTGAATACTTATATCTTATCACTGTATACGTGTAATTAAGGTGTAAAAAGATGATTTCACTAGAGTGCACCCTCTAACAAGTGACTCCTCATTGTAAAGTAGGCACTTATAAGGAAATTGTAGTATACTTTAATTAATTCAAACCAAACTTCTTTGTTTCAGTTAAATCTCTAACATAGGCATCACTATTTTTATAATAGTTTTAATATCTCTTTATCAAGGATTTTCATTAGTTAAATAATCCAATTTGTTATGAGTGACTTACCCTTTTAAGCCCCATGCCTGACAACCGTTCAACCCCCTTCTAAAAACTAATAAAGATTTATAACAACCTAGGGAGCTTCGTAGTGGATTTGCCTATGAATTTATTTTCAGGAAATTTATGGCATAATTGATCTCCACTATTGCTGTATTAAAGAAGATAGATTGGTTATTATGAAAGTCTTTGAAGCCATTCACAAAGTTGCAATGGGGAGTTCTCCACTCGATGATGTGTTCTTTTCAAGAAAATTCAAAATATTTATTGAAGCTTCTGGTTTGCTTTCAGAGAATAAAGGTATTCTAATATGGGTAAATTGCTGCCCTTATAGTACTGTAAGGTTTCTTCTTCATTATTTTCTAGAATCATTTTTTGAATTTTTTTTTTAACAGTATGTATTTCATAGTTTTGCTTTTCTACCTAAAAAAAAAAATAAATAAATAAAAACTAAGTCTAAGCCCCAGGCCCAAAATATGTCAAATTTGGTTTAAAAATCTTATTTTAGAATTTCACCTATTCAATCCTGCTGAAAATTTGTAAGATTTTTGAGATTTTTTATTTAATTTTGTTAATTATGCAAGGATGAAAATTTTTTATTTTTTCGTGCAGAGGAGCTTAGCTTACAAGGTGAAAATTTGTCCAAATATTATGCTTCCAATTCTGTCGAGAAATTTTCCCACTTTGCCAGATTCCGTTTTAAACTGTTTTTAAAAATTCTTTTTTCAAAGTTATGTTTGATTTTAGAGAATATTTTTCTCTATTTATTTTGAAAACATTTCAGGTATTGTCATATTTTTATTTTTTTTCTTCATCTTTTTTTTCAGAATATTATGCATGTTAGAAAATATAATTTCTGGCAGTCAGGGAATGTTAGCTATTTTGAAATTTTTTTGTTTTAAACTTGGAGGTCCAAATCATAATAATAAGTGCTTATTATAAATAATTTATTGAAAAAAAGCTAAATTTTTGTTTTTTTAAATGATTATAACCAGACATTAACCAGAAATTCTTCATTTTTACGAAATAGTTTTAAAGTAAAAATTTAACTCTTTGTTTTACAGTAAAAAAATTTTTGTTTAAAAGAGAATTTGTATGTTTCAAATGTAATGATTTTATATTGCAAATGTTTCTGCAGTAGTTTTCATTTTTTTTTTTTTTTTTTTTTTTTTTTATTGAACCAATGAAATCAACGTTTACTACCAAATTGCAATATAAAAATCATCTATTGTTGATAATGGATACCTTCACAAGGAATCAATCAAACTAAAAAATTCTTAGGAAAATTTGAAGCATCTTCATCATTTTTGGGAAAAAAATATATACCTTAGACAGGAGTAAAAATACTCTTACCTAAATACTAAGTAAGTTATGTCGGCATAGTAATGGTAATTGCGTAGAATTCTTATTTTTAGATCAGTTTGATCCTGGTGATTATTTACCTATAATGAATAGAAGGAGGGCAGGTGCTACTACGTGTGAATCACCATTGATGCATTACAAAAATAAATACACGATACATTCTTCTCTACCTCAAAAATCAAAAGATATACCTATGAAACCAAGTAAATACTTTTTTTATATAAATCTATTAGCTTGGTGGTTTAAAATTGACCATATTTTACCAATAAATTATCGTCAGTTATTGTTTCCATAAAAGTTTTTGGAGAATTTTGACCAGTTTTTTTGCTTATTGCCCCATTACTGATTTTTAGTATTAATAGCCTCAGATTTTTTTCAAACAGAATAAAACTTTTCGTTGCCTAGATAACTTGACCAAAAATTTATAATAAAATAGAATAAATTAAGTTAAATTCAAATGAACAAAATACACAAGATTATTTTCCTCTCAAATAAATGTTAAGGGAAATAGTTGAGTTAATAAAAACTACTTATAAAAATATTTTTGCATAAATATGAACTTATATACACCCACCTGAAAAATTAAAAATTTCAAAATACTGGGATTCAGGACTCTGTTTGTTAAGTGCAATTTTCTTATTTACATTTTACAGAATGAAGTTTTTTCTCATACTTGTTTAAAAGCTTTTAAGAAAACATGTACATCAATTCTTATTTGAGATAAGAAATTGAGTTCTCATATATTTGTTATTTTTGGTCTACCAGCATAGCAGGCAAAGTCCATGAAATTGATACTCGTCACCCTATCTCACCCAAAGTCTGAGTATATGTTTTTCTCGAAGTTTGGCTTTAAATTTTTTGTCAAATTTTCCATTTACTTAAAGGATAAAATCAGGAATAAAAGTGACAAATTGTGTTGCAATATTTTACTCAAATTTTTTGTAGTGTTAGAAAATTTTATTGTAGATTTTTTTTTTTTTTGGTATGTATCCCAGTTTCTGAGCCCGAAAACATCACATAAACTATAAATTTATTATTATATATACATTTTTAACTTCTTAAATTCTTATTATGACAAATGTTAGATACACTTTCTTACTAAATTATCCTTCTCCATTTCCTTCAAGTAGCTCATCAATTTCATCCTCCTGATCTGAATAATTTCTTTGATGCTAAAAATACCTAGCCTGCTTCTTAGCTCACTCAAACTTTTTTTTGTCTCTTAAGCTGGTGTTACACATCCACCTAATCATTCTCATGTCATTTTTGCTAAGCCATCAAAATCTTTTAACTTTACTGCCCATACTTCACTTCTATACAACATAACACTTCTGACACATGCTTCATACAGTCTACCTCAAACTTGAATCAATAATCAATAAAACTATTATTTAACAGAAGAAGTAGTTTTCTAAATTTTCTTCAAGATATCAATTCTTCCTTTGAGTAGCCTATCAATCACTCTTTCGATCCCTTTTTAATCTGATAAAGCCTTACTTTTTGTTCCAGAAAATTTAGAATAAAACTTTGCTGACAGTCTTTTGGGATGACACCATCTCTTTCTCTGATTTGATGAGCTAAACTTACTGATCTCCAGTGTTTCTTAATGCTTTTATCATTTCTGCAACAGCACATAATACCCCTTGCAGCCTTACTGATTTTTATCTTTCTAACCTCCTTTATCCATTCAGTCTTAATCTTCATAGCTGTCCCCTCTACTCGAGTAATTATCCTGAATCCATTCAAAACAAGTGTTCAGTAATAACTCTTCCAACCTAACTTTTTTTCCTCTGTTCTAACTAAGTCTCCCTCACCATTTATAAACTTCTCACCTACAAAATATTGATTAGTGGTCTTCATTTGCTCTGCTGTCTTGAACGCTTCATTGTGCTTTTCTTTTCATTCTCAAGATATTTGCAATCATACTCCTTTCCCCTTCTGACATTGCAGTACAAACAGGGCGCTTTGCTTGTAAGTAAATATTCCTAATGTCACCTGACTTCCATTCTTTCCAAAGTCTGGCCTGCCTATTTCTAGCTGGCTTTTTTATCAACCCGCAGGTATTATCAGTGTCTTCTGAAAGACTTTTCCTAAAAGTAAACCAGGTATTTTCAACATTATCATTATCAGACTGACCTTCACAAGCTATGTGCTGAACTTATTAAATTATCTTGCATTAAATTATCTTGCTATATGCTGTTGCTTCAACTTCCAGATCCTGTACTTTCTTTTAACTTACTTACCACTATTCACAACAATATCATGCATACGCACATACATACATACATACATACATACATACGCACATACGTACATAGTAAATTAGGGCTTCGCAATATGTGTTTTAAGAGTATACTTTTAATATAATAATATATGTCATATAAGATAATATTCAAGAAAATTGTGTAATTTTAAATAAATGAACCTCACTGTTTTAATCTAGAGAAGTTGTTTTAAATTTTTGCGAAAGCTGGAGCTCATTTGGCATTAACGCGAAAAATTCTCTATAGTAAGGAAGGCTTTTTTTTTTTGACTGGCTCCGCAGAAAATTTGTGCTGATAATTAAGGCAAAATTCGTGCCTATTTTTTTCATATTTTGTCTCACCTTCCCATTTCTTTATTAATAATAATAACAGTAGAGAATAAATATATCGAAAACAATACTTGCCAAGTCAAGACTAAATCAAAATTATGTTTTTAATGTATATTTTTAATCACTGGTAACGAAAGAAAATTTGATTTGTTGTTTGTTTAATCCTGTTGCAGTTTTCTTCTATCAATAATTAGCATATCATTTTTAACTTTGGCTTGCCAACAAACTTGCCATATTTTTGCAAGCCTTTATGTATTGTTTCATTCAAGAAAAAATTTTTCAAATCATATTTTATTTCAATATTTCCCTGTCAGATTATTTAAGAATTTCATTTTAATTCTTTTTATTTAAACTATTCCCAGTTCCAAATACTGCTGTTTAATCCGTTTATAAGTCTCTCTCCTCTGACCTTGTAATTTGGCTTAATAGGACTGGCTATTCTGACATGCTTCACATGTTTAGTAAATATAAAGGACATTCAGTCCCTATAATATCAGTTGGGCAAGCTCCTATAAGCCTAAGATTTGCCGAACCCATGATGGAAAATTATGTCTTAATCTTACTCAGGGGCTCATTATTCATTATCAATATTTTTTTTTCTAGCAACACCAAAAAAGAGCTTATCAACGGATCCCGTTGATCTGCTAGACACACTAGTTGAAGATAATGAAATACATTCTAGAAGACCCAAGTTGGCTAAACAAGGTATTGTTCATGAAGTCAAAACTTCTAATGAGGAGGAGTTCACTGTTCTCATGGAGATGTACGTAAACTTTTTGTCATCAAATCATGCAAAAGAATCCAACTATGTTCCAGTAAAGATCAATGAAATAATTAGTCTTCTAGGACGGTTGTTTGGCTTTGAAATGATGGTGGGTCACTGGAAAGCACCTTCTAAATTGAATCCAAATTCTTTGAGGTACAGGGCTTTGTTTGTCATAAAATTATTTTGCAACATAACTTTTTTTTATTTATTTGAAAAGTTTTAACATTTATCGTAACTAAATTAAATACAGGTATTTGTCTTATTTTTCGGCTTATGCAGGCCTCGTGAAAATTATACCTGGCGTACGAGACTCTGTACGCTTTATTTAAAATGGCGTAAGACAAACACCGTATGTCAGTAACGTAGAATATGTGCACGGTCATACGCCTAAAGTTTTATGATGTTTTTGTTTTGTTTTTTTATGTTTCAAGTGGAAAAATGAATGAAAAAATTGTTGTTTAATGTTATGATTGTTTCATTACACCCAACTATCTATTGTTGTTAGCTAAGCGTGATATTAATCAGGGTTCGAATTAGCGATTTGCTGTTAGCGAATCACTTTTAGATATTACGAATAAAAAATATGAAATTGATTGAAATAGTTTTTTTCAAGTTTTAATATTGTTACTTTTTTACCTTGTGAGTTAGTTTATTTTATTTCTTTACATTGACAGTTTTTCTTCGCTCAATTTTATTGTAGCTTTAAGTTTACCTTCGTCTTCTTGGGAAATATATATAAATTTATACACGGGATACTCTTTTTGCTATTAATAACAGAAAATTTTTACTTCATTCTTAACAAGAATTCACCAAATAAAATCCCATGATGTTTAAAATTTATCATAAGGAAACAATAAAATTTATGTTAGTAAATTTTTCTTTGTTCCGACTACTTGATTATCAATTTATTGATATAACACACTTTATTCTTTTACTCACACTTTATCCACGCACACTTTATTTGTAGAGTCTTTTGTAGAATGTTATTTCAGTGAATACTTTTTTTGATGTAAATACATTGTTTTTAATCTGCAGATTATTTAATATTTGTGTTCTATCTGTATCATCACCTTGGATACACATTAAATATGCATAGTTATAAGTTAAACTCAACCTTAAGCGTTAGGGGGGTATAATAATTATTTGATAAAGTTAAATGCTATTATTTTGTCATATTAATCACCCCCTTCCTATCTATACTAGTGGTTTATGAGAGTTAATCTTTTGTGGAATGTTTTCTTATAATAATATGATTATAATAAATTACTCAATATAAATAGTTGAGGCATTTATAGGCATAATTTTATTCTAACGTTTTGATATTTTATCAATCTATAAGTTACAGTATTCTTTAAGTAAAATAAACATACTTTTATCCTACCCATAACAACGCATTAAATGACAAAAAACATCTCATTAAGAACTTATTTATAATCATCAATAAAAATTAAGTATTTTTGTAAAATTAAAATTTATTTTTGAGAATTTCAAAGCACATATTACAGGCATGTGGGCTCTTATAAGACTTAGTAAAATATTAATATTGTCAGTAATGTTTTTTTATTAAGAATGAGAAGCTCAAATGATATTTATTTTGTTACTTACCATAGAGACCACTTAAATAATTTGATTTTAAAAGTGTGATGAATTTTACTTCAATAATTCATTTCTCCTAAAGCGTAATTATTTTTAGAATTGTGTGTATACAAACAGTATAACACGATTTGATCAACAAATAATGTTAACCAGGGGTTATTCTCCAGTGGAATTCACCGGGGAGAATTCTCCAGGGAGGGAATTCTCCTGGAGCCGAATGCACCATGCATATACGTTTTTAATAAACACACATAAAATAGAGAGAATGGTTGTTCGATATTATATAAATAAAAATAAAGTGATTATAATGAGGTTTTTATGGCTTTAACAGGACTGGTAGCTCATGATTAATTAACGATTAGGTTAGATTGAAGTAAACAAATATAATGGTTGCTAAGAAACAAATTGAAGAAAAAACAAATTGTTTATTCATTTTGCTGTAATGATGTTAGTTGCGTATAATATGGTAAACCACACAACAGAAACTACAATATGTGTTCACAACAAAACTGTATATATATACAAGTTAGTACAACATGCTCTTTTTTTTTTTTTTTTTTTTTTTTTTTTGTAGTAGGAATCAGTCC
>JAUZNK010100654.1:0-11901 GCA_035046665.1 Euphysa ruthae
AATAGTGGCTCCTAATATATCTTAAAAAGTTTTAAAATATCAAACAGCCATTTTTAGGCCCAAATTATGTTTTTTTAATTTTTATCGTTCACTGCTCAGTGCATTTTTTTTAAACTTTCCATTAGTTAGCGAAATCATAGAGAGCGAAATCTCTAAGGATTGTCATTTAACTTATATTATCTCCTGCTAAGTTAGTTCCCAGAGACATTTTTGGAAAAAGCTTTAAATTTTAGTTTGTTTCTCTGAACAAAATTATGGAATTTTTTTAATCATCATCCTCCATGAATGCTTCCTTATATTGGTCCAGCATGAAAAACGGTGTGTTAAATGCATAATTGTGAGTCAATACTTTAAGTTAAACAAATTTTTTTTTCTCGTGAAATAGGTCAAGGAAATGTGTTAAAATTTTCGTAAAAAATTTATAAAGTGACAGAGAATATATGGTTATTTGAGATTATTCTTTTTAATATTTATTACGTTGTAAGTGCTCTTTTAAAACGCTTTTTGATATATTCATGTTTTCTTAATATTTTTGGATTTTAGTGCTTATTGTCTATGAAGTCACGAAAAATGGAATGTAGTGGAAATCATGGAAAATTTTACAAATAAAATATTTTAACGTAATTTATTAATTAGTAAACTGCTAATAACCTACCACACTGTTTATGAATACAT
This sequence comes from Euphysa ruthae, assembly GCA_035046665.1. Taxonomy (NCBI): domain Eukaryota; kingdom Metazoa; phylum Cnidaria; class Hydrozoa; order Anthoathecata; family Corymorphidae; genus Euphysa; species Euphysa ruthae. Next base: position 676 of record JAUZNK010100654.1, read on the forward strand.
CTGTTAGTGGTCGAGAATGTTGCTATAATCTGTAAGTTCGTTTATACTTTTAGAATAGCTGAGATGTTTAGCAGAAGACTTCAAGGTGATACTTCATAAAAACATCTATATAAAAATATATTTTAATACTATAATTTCTGAAAAACCCATTGTCAAACTGAGAGTAATTCTCGTGAATTTACTCTATGGTCTATATTTCAGCTTAATATATTTCACCCACATTTTAAAAATCTAATTTAAAAGAGTAAGTTCACGGAATCAAAATTGAAAAACCATGGTATTCTAATTTCTATAATTTATATTTTTTGTGAAATTATTTCAGTGAAAATTTAATTCATCGTTAGGGAAGAAATTTAGAGAGAAATATGTGTGTTGGTAACCGGAAAAGATGTGTCATCATCTAAGAGAAATATAAAAACATAAGTTTATCCTCTTGAAATAAATGAATAATTTGACAAGCCTCTTTTGCTAAACTTTTGACTCCCCAACTGGTGTTCGGTCCCCATTACCTTTGAACCGCAAGTCAAGTTTTCTAAATCCAACCTTTAGATAGCAGCCAATCATTTTGTGCAAAAGAAGTGATTTAAATGGTAATGTATTAATCATTTGGGCTGTGATTCATTCGAAGCTCAGTGGTGTGGTAGACTCGCAAACTAATGTGTGTAACGAAAACAAATAATCGTTACGGTGCTGTATCGAACGAAAGTGTTGAAAGCTTTTGCTTTATTTTTTTAGTTCAAGAAAGACTAACAAAACAAATAGCATTAGCTCTATTTGAATGTATACAACCTACTGGTGTTGGCGTAGTTATAGAAGCCTGGTGAGTAGGTCACATTACTAGAAACATCTATAAGCATTTTAAGGATTTTTTAATCTTTTTAGTGGTCTTTGATTCTAAGAGGTATCGTCCGTGATAATTGTAATAGGTGGAGAGGCGAAGTTCTATATGCAATGTCGTTGATAGTGTAAAAAGTTATTTTTGACTTTTTATGAATTTTATGAATTTCAAAAATATTTTTATTAAAATAGTTTTTTAAATGAATCATTAAGGGAGAACAATTTTTTAAAGTATTGGTTCATAATTTGATTGGCAATCACACATTAATAACAATATTTTTGTTCTGTAATCGTTTATAAAAAATCGATAATAATCCATTAGTGTTCAAGTAAAGTTTAATACAAATATCTGATAACATAGTCCCCTTATCATTGTGGGACTACATGTTTATTATTTTTGCTATCTGAGAAGGTTATTTCTGCTTTCTTTTAAATTTCGTTTTATTTTCAAATGTTTGGCTGATCTACAGTATCAGATGCATCACTCAGGTTCAATAATTTTATTTCAGTGGCATAATTTCTGTCACTTCCATTTATGTATAAAGCACGCAAGTTAAATAAAAGAAAAAAAGCTTGGTCTAACGTTAAGAGTCAAAGACGGTATATCACATTAAAAATAGCTTATAAATAGCTGACATTTCAATTCCTTATCAAACTAATCCAGAAAGGAGCTCAAGTGCGAACCTTTCCTTGTTAAATTTTTGTTCGGTGTAGCTATTTTTCTAGCTTAGGTTGCAATGTTTCTACGCTCTTATTCAAATTAAAAAGTTATGGCGTTAAGGGGAAAGTATTTAAGATGCAAAAATAACCCCACCCCCCACAACCCCAAATATATTTAACCACCAGAAACCAAAATATAAGAGGATTCAGATGATGTTGAGAGCAAAAACCAAACATTTATAAAATAACGTTAGACAGTGTAATATAGTGATTGATAGATAGTAATTCACAGCTGTATAAGATTATACACAGCAAATATTAATAGCAGACTCACAAAACGGAATAAGTTTTTAAAATAATTTATAAGAACTGAAAGAATTGTATTCTAGCGATTTTGTAATTTAATTGTAGCATTGTCACGTGATTGTTATTGTCCTGTTAATAATAAAACACTATATAAATATTTTAATAATATCGATATGTTCTTAACTGAAAATTTGACTGCTTTCGGAAAAATTAAGCTGTGTTTTTGATTTCCCCAAAAATACACTAAATTTGCAAATTTTTACTGTGCTTGTTTATTTTTAGCCACATGTGTATGGTGATGCGTGGTGTACAAAAACCAGGTGCCACTACTGTTACCAGTAGCATGATGGGTACATTTCGTGATGACCCCAAAACTCGTGAGGAATTCCTTAAATTAATTAATAAGATGTAGTTTCGGTGGCTCATCATCTGAAGAGTGTATTAATTTTTTCTACAAAATTAACAATTTTTTAGATCAAATATAGGTTTTGTACAAAAATAATTTGTTATCCAGCTGGAAATTAACTAAGGATAGTAAGTCTACTTGATTATATATTAACTTGCCCTTAAACGCATTTTGTTTCTTGATAATGACTGAAAACATGGCGAAATTGAATTCATGCGAAATTTTATACTAATTTTTAATTCGAAATCGAATTTGTTCTTACAAATGAGAAATACGCGCCTCCAGTATTAGTTAGTTAGTTTAATGGTTTATTGGTTTTCATGAAAGTTTGTAATTTTATATTTAATTTTTTGCTCTATTTATTTTTATATATTTGTAAAACTTTTTTACTTGTTTTATTTACGTGAAAATGAAAACAAAAAGTTCGTTTGTAAAATGTCTTATAGTTGAGCTGAAAAAAACATCGGAACTACTTTAAGGGGATTCATTTTGCGAAGATAAACTTTCGCAAATGGAGCAATGAAAAAAATAATGACTGAAGAATTAAAAGTCTCAACCTGAAGATTTATTACTTACTTACGTATGAAGGTTTTCTCATGAATGAATTTCGTTTAATAACACAAATTTAGATCAGGATATTTGTTTGATGAAAACAAGTATAAGTTATGTATAATTTCATTTTCTTTAAGAGTCACAACTTAAAATATAAACGTTTAAAGAGTTAAGAAAATAAACTGTGGAGTAAAACTGTTTTATCGAGGTGATATGCATTTCACTTGGAAATCTTTTGTCAAGGCACTTTTTCCCCTAATTGGAAGGCCTGGTGATGGCTAAGAATACAAAGAGCACTCGTGTTGAATTCAGTTTCTACTCCAAGGCTTGGTTCTTATTAGCATTTGAAAAGTAAAAAAATAAAAGACGGCGGTTTATTCGCTGACGAATAAGCAAAAGAAAAAAAAAAATTTATTTGTTTTTGTGATTTCGCGAGGTTAAACGAGGCTACGCGAATGCTTAAGGCTGAAAAATTTCTCCACTTAAAGTAACGCCGGTCATTTTGTTCGGATATTAACTCCGGTGTTGCAGGGCCCAGTTAGGAGCATTTTTTTTTTTTTTTTTTTTTTTTTTGGTGTTGATCTTAAATCAATGAGTTTTAAAAAAACTAGCAAAAAAAAATTTTAATCAGATGGAAGAGCATATTCGCGTGATATGAAAAATACCGACTGGTCTCCAATAAAGAATCTAAATGCTGAATACAGTCTTAAATTATTCCACGATAAACTCAATGTCACCATTATCAATATGCCACAAAAAAAAAAATTCTACTAAAAGTGAAGACAAAAACAAATTCTTATCGTTAGATATTTACAAACAAAAAACGGATTAGATCATCTTAGTTAGACCAGAGCCAGAAAACAAAAACCGCAACCCAAAAGCATTTTACTCGTATGCAAGAAGTAAAACTAAATATAAAGAAAGTATGCGTGATTTGTTATATAACGAAAACAAGGATGTAGCACCTTTGTCTTGTTCAAAATCACAAGTCTTTATTAACTACTTCGTAATTGTTTTTACAAATGAAGACTTAAACAACATTCATTTTTTAATCAGACACAAACGCTCCTATACTCTGGTGGCATTAGTAATTTTTGACAACTTAAACTTATTAATTTCCTGGACCAGATGGAATCCATCCACCATTACCTTTCCTCAATTATAGAAAGATGCAATAATCACCCCACTGTTCGAAATAGGTTTACGCTCATCTACAAAAAAAACTATAGTCCAATCAGTCTGACTTGTATACTAGTGAAACTTCTGTAGTTATACGTCTTCATCTTCTAACGCTTTTCGTTCATGGCAATCTATGCAATTATCAACATGCTTTTGTGCCAAATCACTCGTGCTTCACAAACCTCACAGCCCTTGAGTCTTAGGTATGGATTGATGTTGATTCAGTTTATTTAATTTCAGCAAAGGTTTTTAACACTATACCTCATCGACGCTTCTTAATTAAACTTCAATCTTATGGGATTTCCGACTGGCAGCATGTTCTAAGTAGAGTACCACAGGAATCAGTACTGGAAACCATATTATTTTTAATTTTTGTAAGTGACCTCCATGATATATAACATTCGATATCGTCACTCTTTGACGATATACAATTTAATTTTGACAAGCGTAAAATTATGCACAGAGGCAAAACAAATTGTAAAAATCATGTTATGTTGAAAAGTCCAAAATTGAAAAATTATCAACAACTCTGGAAAAGATTTTGGAGTTAGCATCGATAAGCAGATCAAACTAACGTTCAAGTAAATAAAATGAACAAATTATTAGGTATGATAACACTATCTTACGTTTACCTTAATACATATCTCGTACGTCCACTACTAGAGTACTGGAGTTCAATTTATTCCCTCTTTCTTATGCAAGACCGTAAAGCTATCAAAAATGTGTTACGTCGGGCTTCTAAATCGTGAATGGTTTAAATGATTTCTCTTACACTGATCCTTTAAAACAACTAAGCATTATATGATCGAATATTTTTAAACCGTTCACTCACAACATCGAGAAAACTATATTATTCGAGGTGCAAGACGTATCTGTAACCGGAGGTCACAACTTCAAGATTAGGAAGAAGCTTGTCGTCTTGAATCATGAAAACTCTTTTTTACAATGCGTATTGTCAACAATTGGAACAGTCTACCATACAATACAGTCAATGCTTACTTAGTAAATAACTTTAAATACAAGCACAGGCAAGAGTTTTGCTGCGTTCATGATTTTTTTTTTTTTTTTTTTTTTGGCTAAAAGGCAATATTTATGCCTTTAAAATTTTGTAAACTGTATACAATAATAATAAAACAGATGGAAATGAAAAAAAAAAAAAAAACATGTGATCACTATATATTTAAAACTTGACATTAAAAAGATGTTTGACTTGAAAGATCTTGAAATATAGAGGATTAAAAAATAAAATTTCTTTTTCTAGAAAAAGATCGTTAAATCACATTCACATTAGTTTTTCACTTTACATTGGGCGTAGTCATATTTAAACAGAACAATATTCTGCTTTCCTATTCTTATAAAACTTAATTTTTAGTAAGAGTTGTGAAGAATTGTATTGTAGGTTTGTTTTGAGAATTTGAAATAATGATATGATGGTTGCCTTTATGGACTTTAAAACGCCAAAAAAGAGAAAGAAGGCTTCCAGAATTAATGTTGCCAGATGTATCATATGTTAGGAACAAAATCCTGGAAAAAAGGTTACCTAAGCTCCATTAATTTTCTCGCACCATCAATTTTCGCTCCTTTAATTTTCGTGCAGCTGAATAATTGGTATGTTCGTGAACCATTAATTTTCGCGCACCGAAGAAAAATGTATTTTTCGCGCAGTTTTTTCAATTTTGAAAGAAGCTAAAATAGGATAATGAAATGAAAAAGACACTGTGTAAAAACTCTATCATAGCAGTTCTCTTCTTTATTTAACAAAATAAACACAATTAATCAAAAAATGTATTGATTGTCTTTAAATGGATCGAATTCGATAGTTTCCTTCAGGTTATTTGTAATCCCAGCTTCACGCAAACCATTGCTAAAAATATTTAGCTTTGACTTAACGTAGTGGTAGAATTTGACAACCCACTTTGTGTGTAAAGGTTTCATTATTGAAACCCTGACATCAGTTTTGATTTAGTAAGATCTTTTGCCCTGCTTTATTTTTTTCGTGATTTCATCAGAATACCACAACTGTGCTTCACGTCGGAGGAAACCTACAACTTTTATTCATCGTCAAGTCCAGAGACTGTAAATAGCCGGTCCAGTTAATTGGAACAAGTTCCATTTTGCCATTCGTCCTTCGAAAAGCTTGCTTGGCTAGTTCGGTCCATTGACCTTTCAAGACATCAGATTATCAGGATATCAGAAGATTTCGCGAAAATTAATAGAACTAAGGTATTTAAAACATAGAAGAGGTATTCTGGAAGCGAACAATATTGTTTTAACTATTTCATACGGTTTTAACTCAAACCTCCGACCTTGCACATAATTTTAATTTATCATATGTAAACACAAAGAAATAATTGTATAAGTTTTTTTTTCAATCTTGATGAAAATTGTTCTATAGGGTTTTTATTTGTGAACAACGCGTTAGGGTTGATCAATATTATTGCTATGAACAAAGAAACCTTTGAGAAAAGGAGAATTATCTAAGTTATTTGCCATCAAAGAGTATTTGAAAGCCACCTCTCATGAATTTCATCAGTTCTTTCAAGATTTTTCATCAACACCGTCTCATTCACCGTTTATGTATAAAAATTTCACTGATTTTACTCAAAGAATTGCTAAATCATCACCAAGTGATTGTTGAAGGATAAAAGTAGAGGGTGCATTATTCGCAATAATTACATGCTCATCTTATGTTCATTATTATTTGATATTTGATATATATTTGTTATTTGAAAACAGAAAGGGTGTTCGATTTTGACAAGCAGGAAAGTTGTAACAGTTAAAGATTTAACTGCTGATTAGAGTTTAGCTGAAGACTTATAAAACGTCTCCAAGAAACGAAAGAAAAATTATTATCTCTTACATTTACAGAACAACTTCATCTTTATTTCTAGTTACCTAATGATACAAAATTCCTAAATTAAATTAATTTTTATGATTTGATTAAGCAGAAACAATATCACCTTATCACGATACAATGTAAGTCGCGTTATATAAAATACAGATGTTAGCATTTATTATTCGCTACTTATAATATTTTATTTCACTAGTTTTGGCATAGTATATGATCTTTTAGATATTTATAAAATTTAAATATCTTAAATATTTATTTAAGTGTTTTAAATGCATACAGGTGCGTACCAAATTTAGATTTTTCTATAAAATACCAAAACATAAATTAAAATAAATTCTACAAATTTGTAAGGTATTATATACTGGTAATAAAAAGTCACAAATCATAGCGGATTATTATTCGCAAAACATTTACTTAGATACCGTAAATCCTATAATAACTGCCCTCTAAAAATAAAAAATATTTGATAAATGTATTCTTTTAAGTGCCGCTCTCCTGGAGAGGGCGTTTCATTAAGACAAATTTTCAAAAAAAAGTTCATACTCAATATTTTTATGTAATTTAATAATTTATCAAACTTTGGTAAAAAGTTGTAGGACAGAATATTTACAAATACAAAGCCAATAAAATTTTTACATTTTTTTTCAAATAAAAATTTTATAATAAACAAATATAGATTAAAATAATTATATCCTAAACTTTTAAACAATAATTTGTTAGAAAGTATAATTTTATGTATATAACAGTAGTCTCGCTTTAATCTTACTTACAGATAGTACACTTGCATATGTTCCCTGAACATTTCTTAATACTTGATTTAAATTTTTCAACTGTACTTGCATATTTATATTTATTTGGAAGTAGATTCCAAGGTATACTATCTTTAAATATTAGAAAATTGACGCCATATTTTTTAGCTTTTGGTGAAAGAATTCGCAAAAGCGTTGGGCCTCTTAAATTGTAAGGTCCATCTTTCAGTTCGAACAAAACACAGACTATCTTGGTTTTTAGAGTCTGCAGGTGTTTAGTATGAACCTTAACAGTATTTTCACTTTGAAGTAGTCTCTCAAAATTCTACGAAAAATTTTCTTCAATAGATATAAGTGCTCTTTTGTGAACTCTATTTATCTCATTGTTAGCTTTTTTGTATCAAAACATCAAGATAAAAGGACAGTATGCAAAATAGAGAGTATATGCATTTACTGTGGACCTGGCTTAGTATATTCTTAAAGGTTAGCTGGTGTAAATGTTCTTAGGGTTGATGTCCCAAAACCATTAATGAGTCTAAAATGTCACTGACGAATGATTGAAAAACGGATATATATACTTTAACCACCTCAACGACTTTGTTGGGAATAAAAATGAATTTGATTCCCAATTATATAAATGTGATATTTTACAGACCAGATTTAAAATACGTATTCTGGTCTGTAAATTACCAAAGAGATGGACTGAAATAAAAAATATATGTATTTAAATACAACATTTTGTTATGACAAACCCATGTTCAAAATTTCTTTCAAATTGATTGAAATCGTTAGATACCACCACCCGTTCAATAGAATACTAATATTAAAATGCTAACTAACTGTCTAACAATAACAACTGACTGATCAAAACCGTGGACTGATTGATTAACATCTCGTTAAACTGAATGATCAAATAACAGTGTAATGACTAACTAACAACATGGAAAATGTCGTGGAGAAACGATCGCAAAATTCATCAAAACAATTTGCGAACACGACATGGATATTAGCGAACTTATCCAGAATATTAGAAGCTTAAAAAACAACGATTGGTAAATTGTTGTTCAACCCCACTCAAAATTTTAATTAGATAAATCACTTAGGGAGGAGGAGGTTATTTTTGCCATAAATATAAAAACAAAGTACCTACTTCTTCAAAGATATTATCAAGTCCGCTTCCATCGATCATTTTGCCAAGTGCTTTTATGGCACAAAACACAACATGAAGCTCCCCCATTTGAGAAAAAAATCCAGCCTTAACGTCAGTCTTTACTTGAAGTCTAATAGCATTGATGTACAATTGTAAATCGAACTAGATGATCGTCTTTCCGAATGAAAAAATGCGTTGACGAAGGCGTTCAATACTGGCAATAGAGCAACTGAAGTTATAGGAACTTCATTTCCAACCAATTTGTTATAACCTGTCCAAATAGGAATTTCCTTGCTCAACACAGGGGAAACAGTTTTAAGTAAAGCCTAGGCTGTATCATGTTTTTCTTTCTCGATGAAAGAATTTTTTTTAATACATTGAAGGTAGTTTCGATACTTCTCATTTGGTTTTACTAGTTACTAGGCTGTTATCTTAAGAGAAGAAATTTTTTGCGGACGAGGATATCAAAAATTGCGTATTTTAGTAAAATATATTAAATTTTTCTTTTATGTTTTTGTTCACCTTTTTTAAAAACACAAGCTAATAGCTTCTTTATTCAAAGAAACAAAAATTATATAGCCTAGCAAATGGTCACAACAAAGGTTAATAAATATATACATAGCTATAGCGACTGTACATGATGCAGATTACAACATAGTCTGCAACAGAAAAAACAGTATTTAAACATAAAAAATCTGTTTAAACAATGTTTTGAAATTTAAAATACAAAAAAAAATACTGCAATACTTTATGGGAATTTTGCTCCATTGAAAATATTTATTCCTCAATAAATAAAGCTTTTCTGGGAAAACTGAATAAAAAGCCCTAGTTAAGTTCATCATTTTCTACCTTTATTTGAGGCAGGAATAATGCTTTTAATAAATATGTGGCTATAAAAATGGCCGCTTTTTTAAAAGGATCAGCCCAATGTCCATTTTTGGTGCTACAACTAGCTTGTTTGATTTCAGTGAGTAATGAGCGTTTCCTGCATTTTAGAAAAATTATTTGCATTTTTTGTTAACTGTCCATAAGCCACCTCTGTCAGGTGCATTAAAAAGTGTTTTTGTATCATCATAATCATTTTTACATGCCTGTAAAGTTGCAACACACTTCCTGTTATATTTTATAAGATGATTACTGGAACAATTTTTACTGAATCGAAATCTGTTGTGAAGTTTATGCACTATGCAATTTAACCACTGATATGCTGCAAATACTTCTCAGTGAATGAAGAAATTTGTGTGGGCTTAAGCTTGGTTTCAACTGTGGATTAGCGAGATATTTTTGGCTAAGCAGGTATTTTAATTTGAGATAATTATTTAACTCAAGTGGAAACAAAATCGAAAAATTAACCCTAAAAAATTAGAACATATAATACCAGCTTATCCCATAATTTTGGAAAGAAATTAAATTGTTTTACAGTTTTTGTGATACTCGCCATGTGCCTCAAACGGCGAGTAAAGATTGTAGGAAGAAAAGATGATAGATTTTTAGGAGTCTGTAAAAGAGATAGAAAGTGAATTTTAAACTGATAAATATTTTACTATAGCGAGTGCTGCAAATAAAACAGAAATGAACAAAGTTAAACTAAAGAATGAAAAGCCAATATATCTACAGTCAACGACGGTATCATGCACAATAATACCATTAGCGATCCACGCGTACCATCCAGTTTCACTGTTGCAGATAGAAAAAGCTCAGATCTTCAAGTTTTACATATGCTAAAAGCCAATGTGTTATCTGCCAGAAAGAAGAAGGGGAAACATACAAAGTTTCTTTTCAAGAAACTGGGAAACAAATGTTAGACGTCGCCAAAAACTTGTTTTTTTTTACGGTTGATCACTATACCTAATGCTGTTAACGCAATAGCAAACGATGTACAATACCACCTAATCTGCTGGGTATTACTATAACAAAAGGCTAATTCTACGATGACAACGACAACATCGGCATTTCACGAAATTGACAATGTAGAGAGGGTACTTGGCTGATATCGAATTTACAAATTTGATTAAAAGCTGTATTGAGGAATTCTATTACATAATAGAATACAGTACTTGATATAAAATGTTTGATGTGAGATGAAAACAAAAAAAAAAATGCGGTTGAGGCATGTGTCTAATAAGAAGTAGAAGCAAAATATAAGCATTAGCTTTAGGTAGTGGAGAAGCAGGCGAAGAAGCAGTTAAAAATAGTTCATATACATAGAGAATTTGATAGATACATAGAGAACGTTTTTAAAAAACTTTCCTTCAATAATAATTGTATTGTGAGTAAGTAACCTAAAAATTATCTTTCTAAACAATTTTGGGAGACAATAGCAACAGTTTAAATTTTTTTAAATTAGTACACACTTGCCTCTTGAATAACTGGAGCAATCATTTTGGTATAAAAGTTATACTGCATTATTTTTTGCCAGTATAAAAACTTAATATAACTTTATATTAAAATATTAAAAGAATAGTGTAACAATATTCAACGGTGTTTTTTTTTTAAGCATAAAACAGTCTGTTACTAAAATCTCTTAATTCTTCAG
>JAUZNK010100665.1:0-11898 GCA_035046665.1 Euphysa ruthae
TTCTTTCTGTCGATTGTCGAAGCTTCAAGCTCAGTCGTGACGTCACAACCGCGTAGAGTCCTGGGCTTTAACAACAACCTTTCCACTTGAACGTGAATTCAGCAGCGACATGTAATAGTGAAATTATGTTGCTAAGAATTGTACTTTTCGATATTATTTGTTGCTTTTTATGTATTTAAGTATTTATAATTACTCTTATAGTCTTTTTAGAGTGTTTAGTGGTGATTTTTATTATAAGAATTATGTGACCTCGCGATCCCTTTAATAATCTGCAGAAAATTTAAGACTTAACGTAATACATTATAGTTGTCATATTGGCATAATGGATTACAACCAAGGACATGTTGGTTTAAAATATTACCAATAAAATATTTTACTGATACGAATAAAATATCATTCGAGTTTTTCTTTTCGACTAACTCAGATGACCTGCAAACACTATACTCTTCTATCAGAGAGGATTGGTATGTCTCTCATCAAAGTTTATTGTATCAAACTTCGTAAATTCGAAGTATATGTAGTCACTAATAAATCATATCTGTTTCAACAACCCAAATAGCGGAGCCATTCGAATTTCGTCAAAATCGTAAATTATGACACCATCACTGCAGTATTTGCTTCCATTTATCTGAACCCAGCTCAATTTATATAAAGTTTGTATTTCAATTCCCGGAAAAAGTCCAAATTCTTTATACAAAAATTCAAGTATAATATTTTCTCTTTATTTCAACAATTTCAAAGCGTTAAATTATCTCTCAGTCTCAAACAAGGAATGAGAACTTGGTAGATCACTACCATCTCCAAAGTTACAAGGTTCGTTAAACTGATTTCGTGCAGCTAATGATTGGGCAATATTTCTGAAATTTTCATTTCTTTCAGTCAATTTAAAGTTTGTATTTATTGCCTGCTTTCAAGGTTGATCACACTATTGTTTTTTACCCAGGTTAGCACCTGAAAAAAAAAAAAAAACAAAGAAAAAAGAGCGAGAAAACCGAACTAAGTAAATCTCAATAACACATATAAGATTGTTTCTGCCATTGTCAGGCATCATCAAAATTAATAGGTAAGATAAACATCAAACCGGTCAGGTACAACAGACAAACGTTACAGTACACAACACAAAAGTCAGTCATAAGACGCAAGTAAGATGGAGGCTTTGATGCAGTATCATTGTTATAAATTTAATTTTCATTAAATCCCGTTTCTTTCACTGCATAAAAAACAGCAATGTAATTATCAAACAAAAAACATCGAGATCCCTGAGTTTTTAAATCCATTTAGTTCGGCAAGTATCAATTAACTTTGCTTGCCCTGGAGAAAGAAATTTGTTTAGAAAACTGGAACGTTTAGGAGATAAGTTAAAAATATATGAAATGTTTTTCACCTGCTCCAATAGACTCTTTACGTGCTGAATTCTGCATGTGCTGCCAACAACAAAACTCAATTTATGGCAAGCCAGTATACAAAAACTGCCTTAGGGTTTATTACTTTGATTCGAGAAACAACTCCTTTATATGCACCCGCGATTGCATCTGCTCCATCGTAGCCCTAACCTCTAAAATTTTGAAAATCATGGCCAAGTTCATCCAAATTTTATGTTATGTTCTGCGCAAGACTGAAACCAGATGTCCCTGTCTTGCATTTAAAAAACTTCAAAAAATCTTTAAAAATGTCAATATTACAATCAACTTACCTTAAGATAAACGACACTTGTTCAGAGTTAGAATAATTAGCAATCTCATCACTCAAAACAGAAAAAAAAATTGACGTTTTTAGTTTTTTGGATCAAACCGTTTTCTAATTGCTTTGCCACCAGCATCAATTAAATTATTTGTTTTTGGAATATAAGTGGCATTTTTTGGTTTTTGAAGTAGATGATTGGCTAGAAACTTATCGCTAGCATCCACACGGAAACTTTAAAGCTCCAAAGAATTTCCCGCACCAGTTTTTCTGTTGATATTTCACGGGATGGTATTTACTGTCATCACGATGGCTTCGAAAAGCAAGGTCATTGCGACCAAGAAAAATATTATTTTTTACGATATCCAATTAAATGTTTTCTAGAATTATTGAAATAAACTTCTATGACATTTGTTCTTGATTTAGACCAAGAAAGCAACATAATTTATGGAGTTTACAGTTATTCTCGTAATATTTAAATAGCCGGCAAGCACTACCCTAGTTTCTGAAAGGTATCGTAACCAGATTAGAAACAATATTATTTATTATTAAAAGTTTTATTTGGTATATTTTATCCAAACAAAGCGCAAGGAAGACAATAATCACCGTCTTCTTTGAAAAAAATAATTTAGCCAAGACTACTGTGAAATCCAGGAATGCATGAAAGACGCTTTCTTTTTTTCACCAGGACTTGGGAACATAAACACTTGTTCTGGACGATTGACAATATTCACAAGATCTAACAATGTCCCATCATCTTTACCAGTAACATAAAAATGAATCGGTTCTGAATTTTATTCTTACCTTTTTAGAGAGAATCATAAAAAATATATCACAACAATTAATGTTCCGAAACATTAAAATTACAATTAGGCTAAAATAAATTTATGAACTATAGCCAGATTAAATTTCGTTTGTAGCAAGGAACGGTAAATTTATGACAATATTTGATAAATTTCGGTAAACTATATAGAAACTATATATCGATATAATATATCGGTATAACTATATAGAATATACTAAGTATACTAAGTAGAAATACGTAAATACGTAAGTAGAAATAAGTTTTGATGGGTATGGATAAGATTAATCCCAGTGAAACACCATACCTAAAATAATTTTTTTGGCCAATCTAATTTGCAGGCTTTAGCCAAAAATTGCAAAAAATTTATCATTTATTCAGGGGCAAAATTAGCACCAGTTCTAAATTTGTATTCCGCCTAGTTTAGCCACAATAGGCAGGGGAAATGTACTATCAGATTTGATTTTGCAGAGTGTCCCATATCCAGCGAAATAACAATCATCTGGAATTTTTTATATGATTTTATAAAGGGTATATTTTTAATAAAAGTTTGCCCTAAACGGGTATATTTGCTCTAGGGATATTTCATGCAATACTATATTTTGAACATTTGAAATCAACAAAAAAAAAAAAAACTAATCGAAATGGGTTTAAATCTTCCGTAAAAATGTGATATGTGAAAAATTTATCAACATAATTCTTTTGCGAGGAGATTAATAAAATACATAAGAGTTCATATATCGCAGCATTTCTTTAGATATTTTTCTTCTACCTGTGGTATCCATTCTTAAAGTTCCTAGACGAAAATGACAAAAAAGAATAACCTAGAGCCTAAATCAAAAATCTATGCTCAGGCTGTAGAGCCTTTTGAAAGAGAAATATTTCCTGAAAATTTCATGCAAAACGGACGAAAGGTTCTTGAGACGGCAAGCTGAAAACATAGTGCTGAGATAAACGCGTTTAAAGTTTAAAAAACTACAATACTGAAACACCATAAAAGAATTAAAAGATTGAACAAACTTCAAAAAAAAAAAGGTTTCCATACGTCAGTATGAATCTGCTTCATAACCTTTTCCGCATTTGTTTTCATTTTTATTGTCTTTCTTTTCCGCTCCACTGCGTCTTATCTTGCGGCGTGTTTTCGTGCTGTCAAGATTTTTATAAATCAATACCGATAACAGCTGCTATTGATAAACTGGAAACCTTTTAATATATATAACCCAGGTGTCATATGTTCAGTTTCTCGTATATACAAACATACTGGTCTTACTTCCCATATTAAAATTTGATACTGCATCATACAGACCAGCTGCAATTGTGAAAATGAGACCCAATGCGATTTTGGTATGTAATCCCACTATGATATTAACTAATAAAATGTTCAAACTAGCAAATTAAGATTGTTTATAAATATCAAACTAACACTCAAATTTACCAGCTTCATAAAGCTTCCCTTCTTTTTCAACAACTTTATTATTTTTCTGTGTCGGGGTTTCCGACATAATTTTGGTAATGTCCAATGCATGCAAGTTGAACACTTCCCATTCTACCAACGGCTATCCTATGTAGTTATATTTGCAGATTTGATTGTTTCTCTAATCTGCAATACGACTAATCAGTTCGACATCAAGGATTTCTCCATTCTTAATAGATTTAAATGTAACAACGTCAGTTTTTGAAGCAAAACCTTCACGTTGTCATGTTCCAATACAAGAAATACCGGTATCAACAACTATGCCACTGCCATTTTTAAGTTCAACAGCAGCATCTGACATAAATTTCTGAGTTAATGCTTTTTGTTTTATTTCTAATACATTTTTCATAATTTTTTTGAGGGCCATCAGTAGCATAAATTTTTTGATATCGGCATGACCCTATCCAAAATAGTAAAGCGTCGTGTAAACTAATCGCTTGTAAATATCAGAACTTTTTATACTTCATTCAGAGATGTCCAAAAACTTGTCATCAATTTGCATATTGTACATTTCAGAAAAACTGCGGATATTAGGAAATTTGCTTTGGTTTTATTGAGGTTTAAACTTGTGTATGTTTTCTACGGTATACGAAAGAATATAACTTTTATGCACATTGGTTGATCTAAAATTAAATTATCAGAATGCAATCATTTGTGATTTTATGTGATTGAGTTACACAGTATTTGGATAGATTAATATATTAGAATTATTAGCTTCAGGAATATTGGAAAATAACTGTATTAATGATAAAACCTAGTTATTAGCTTAAAAGTTACTGGGAAATCCATTAAATATTGTTCAAAGGTATTTTATTCCAAAATCGAAAGTTTACATAACAATCTTCCTATTCATAATTTTATAAAATGGTCTAAAGTAGCGCATTAGTATTAAATTATTATATCTTTTTCAGACAGGTAAATGCCGGGTAATAAATTTTTATATCAGTATTTTGGTCTAGTCTTTCTAGAATCTATTAGCATCAACGCAAGTGAAATATTAACAACATAAATTCCTTAAACATAAAAAAATGTATAACCCAGATGATAAATTTGTCTTTTTCAAATACACAGTCAATCATCTCGCAGTAGATAATGTTAAGTTCGTTGGTATCGACTAATAGGCCACTAAAAGTATTTGTCATATTCGAACTTAATGGTGTTTGTTGCTCCTAAGGGTTGTTGACAAGGCTTACTATATAACAACCCTTGTCAATGTGTGGCTAGAGTCAAAAACCAGAGGTTGGTGTAGTTTAATTCTTTATCGCATTGATGACGTAATTATATTAGTAAACTGTCGCTATTGGCCAAAATTCGCTGCTCACGGATTAATAAATAAATAGAAGTAGCCGTTTTTAAAAGATTAATAAAAACTAATGTAAAAAGTTGGCTTAAATATTTTATAAAAGAAAATAAATTGGGTCGTAAATGTTGAGTTACAGGCTGCAATTAAAATAATAATGCAGAAAATAAAGTCAATATTTTCAGATTTCCAAGAAAAGAAACAAAGAATGTTATGAACTACTCTTAGAGATAACATTCAGAGTTAAAAGATGTGATAATATGTGGAAGGCATTGGCCAATCGACTATTCCACTGTTTCAGATTACCGAAAACTTCGTCCTTGTTATCCCCCATCAGTATTCCTACTACTAGACAAGTACCAAGAACCACTTCAAGGGTACTGAATGAAAAAAGAGGTACAAAAGCAGATCAGTTTCCTCTTTTGGAAAAAAAAAATAAAACTGAAATCTCAGGTAAAATTAAACAAATAGAGTTGAAAAATATGCATAGAGGAAGTATTAAGGTATCTAAACTCTTGTGACTTCACAAGTAAAAATAAAGTACATCTTCGGCGAATTCCATGAATAAAACCCTTGTTGTATACCAACGTGTACCAACAAGTAGCTTCGTGCTAGTTTATTTCAGGACAGAGGGACAAGGATACATATTTTTGGTTATGGTGTAGCTATAGCTCCCATTTGAGCTTACGGTAAAGAAAATCATTGGTCTTTTAGGGCAATCGAATTCGCAATCTTAACTACTTAACTGCTACTTAACGGCTAGAAAACCATAAATTTTTGGGGACTGTAAGTATTCAGATGATACGAATATCCGGATTTTTGAATATTTAGCACTTTCAAGAACTGTTTATATGTTAAGGGAGGATTTTGAACTTCCTAGTATACATACTTTAACACGAATTACGTCTAAACTTTTGACTCTTAATGACAGCTGTTAAATTAAAAATATTTTTTTAAACTTATTAGATGAACGACAAAATATTTATATTTTATAATTAGACACATTAGAAGTGTATGTCAAAGAAAATCTACAGTATTAGGAGGGATTGTCTTCGGTAAAGCAGTTAAAACGCCCAACATTCTAGCTAACACTGTCTTATCATTAACGATCGTAAATTTATATGAAGCACCAAAATATTTTTGTAAAATGGTGCCTATTTGTAAACTCGATTCGAAATTTGTTTTTTACCTAAATTAAACTAAATTAATTGTTGATGTGGTGAAATCTGCTGGTGGTATAACTCAGGTTATAATTTGAGATACTAATCGAGTTAACCAGGATATCTTCAATGTGTTTAATAAAGTGAAACCAGTAGCGTACCGTTCATATTTCTCCTGTTTTTAATTTTAGTTAATATATTGTAAATAACTGGATAACTGAAAAAGGTCTAGAATTAGAGTTTTTTATTTATGGAAAAAAGAAAACAGCACAGTGGCCTGAAATTAAAGCCTTGTATGACCTGGAAAAAAACGTTTCAAGGTTCTCACCAAAGTCACTGCTAGATGCTTTTCTCTAACTAACTCTAACTAAATTATAGAGCTATCATATTTTTTTTTAAGTTTACATTATGAATTTGTGATGATGGGTAATTTTAATTCTGACCCTTCAGGAAAATGAAGACAAGGATCAGTATGAGAATGTTTGTAACGTGATTGAGAGTTTGTCGAACTTAGGGAAATTGTTGCCAATTGATGTAAAACTGGCATTTAATTATATAGCTGGATATATTACTAAGAAGTACGATGAAGTTGGAGATACATTATTTTATTTTCAAACATTTGGCGGTTTTACAGATGGTACTATTGACATCAATGATATTAATTATTTATTCAAAGTTGTTACTTATAATGGAGACAATTGCTCCTCTTCTAGCAATAAATCATTTTATGTCGCGTAGAAAGGCTGGTGTCTTCATGTCTGGTGCTAACTCTAGATGAATTGCACGACTAGATACACAGGTCAGAACCAAAATGTAAACTTTCGAAAAAGCGTCTATTATATCATTTCTAACGAATAAAGGTCCAGCATAATCTAAGCCAACATCTTCAAAGGAAGGTATATACTATTGTTCACACGATATTCATTTAAATCAGGGGCTGAAGGGGGTGTCATTGTTCTACCTTAGAAACGTTTGCAATTGATGTACTTTCGTATAATATTCTTGACTACCTTTCTTCTTCTAACGATCCAAAAATTTTCTCGCACATAACTTAACTTTGTTTCGATACCATGGTGTAACATATGTTCATGAGCGTCTCGAATAACCAATAACGTAAAATAACTTTTTCTATCACGTAAAATGTTTTTCTTTATAATTTGATAATGAATTTTCGAATCTTCCTTGTAATCGTAGTAAATTTTCATCGCCTCCAAATAATTTCGTCGTCTTTAATTTCATAAAGCTGCTATCACTTCGTAATACACGTTGTTCTTCCAAAATCCACAAATCAAGACATTTATTATACTCGTCAAGTGTTAAAATATGGTCCTTTTATAAATTTCCACCTTTTAATGTTTCACATAGCCGGTTACCATCACAAGCTTTTTCAATGAACTAAACTTCTTGTCATCAATCCCTTTACCAAACCCTTTTCCATAACCTGAAGAACATTACATACATTCAAAGCAATTTTGGACTCAACAACGAAATCGGCTATCTCTTATTTTTTTACGAAAATCAAATAACTTTTTGTCTATATCGCTCGCATACAAAATCTCTGGTCCACGCAATCACCTTCCATTTAACTCAGAAAAATTACACACTCTCGTTGGGATATCAGCAGGATTCTCCACATCTGCAATATGCCTCCACTTATCTCTCTTTACACTTTTCTTAATCTTAACAACTGGATACTCCACCCAAGTTTTTCATTCCTTCTCCTTGCCCCTTATACAACAAACAGCTAATTCGGAATCACTCCAGCAAAGCACATTATTTGTTACAACTCGTATCGATATAGCTCTTTTCACCTTATTCACCAGCATACTTACTAACAAATAACCCAATATCTCTAGTGTTGGTATAGTCAACTCGTCCAGTGGTACCAATTTGGTTATAAAGGCAAGAAGACAAACACTCATTCCAACACTTACCACTATTCTCAATTATAGCACTCCATAACACACTTCCCTCGAACTGTCACAGAATCCATGGAACTCAGTGGAAATCACTTTTCCGTATATTTTCACAAATACTTATATCTTTACTCTCAGACAATTTAATTCCTCTAAATTTTTTAAAGACTTTTTCCACTTTTTTCAATATTTTCATTTACGGTATCATCCTACTCAAACTTATCTTTACAAAAAATCTGAAAAATTATTTTGACTTTCGCCTTCACAGGTGAAACGACATCTAAAGGGTCAAAAATTGATGCTGTTATTTTTAAAACATTTCTTTTAGTTGTTTTCAGATTGCGAACCATGTTCACAAATTCACTAAATTGAAAAGGAAACATTTTTGGTATCCCACACAATTCCTAAGACTCGCTTGAAAATGTTCTTGTTTGTGCTTACTTTTATTTCTAAATATGTACTATCACCAACTTTTGGGAAGGAAAAGTTGTTTTTCTCACATTTTGCTTTTACATCAAAATATTGTTGCAAATCTCTGCTATTTTTCGTCCACTTACGTAAACCAAACCCGCCATCTGACATAATTACTTTAGCTTTATCGTAAATTTCTTGTCCTTTTTCAACATTTCCACTGCCAGATGTGACATCATCAACATAAATATCTTCAATTAAGTCTTTTATAAATTTACTTACATTTTTTTCATATTTTCTAAGATGATGTCTTATTGTCCCATTTAATAAAAAAGGACTACTTGTTTCACCAAATACAACTCTTTGTATTAAATTTTTCACAATAGAATCATTTGTTTGTCAAAATGTTTTTATCATGACAATTTTTTTTCTAACTGTTTTTAAATTTAATTAAATTTAAATTAACAAATGTCATTTGTAATATAAGATCTTCCACTTTCAAAAAGAATACGGCATGTTGTTTTATGCTTGTTTTCAGTATTTTTATAAACATCGGCTTTGGCTGTTTGCAATAAAGTACTGTCGGTCGCACTTTTACATTTGATATTTTGTTTTTACAAATAGAAATATGGGGTCTTAGCTTACACTGTTCGTATCATGAATTTGAGTAGCACGTTTTTGTCACATGACTTGGTTTTGAACAGATAAAGTGTTTTCTGTATTTTTTTAAAGTTCCATTTCGTGAATTAATATTTGTTATATTTTTGCAAAAAGCTGACAATTGATTTTCTAAACAAAAAACACAACCTCGCTGTTTTTGCTCTGCATCGTTTTGAGCATAAACTCCTATTGTTGAGAAATTGTTTTTATCATCATAGTTGGAGTTGTTAGGCACACTGCGCAAATGCATGTCGCCTGTCGCTTTTGAAGCTGCTTCAGTATATTTTAAACAGCAGTCCTTCGCCTGCAACTCTTTACTAAAATATTTTTATAATAAATTTAAACTCCAAATTTTTCCTGTGGATTTTCAAGAGAATAAAAGAATCATTTCGTCAGGCATTCTCCCTTTTAGAATGGGAATCAGTAAACAACCATATGTTGTTACTTCAATTTCAAGCGATTTTAAATTTCTCGCACAACTCTCTACGTCATTATATAGTTTGTTTATTTTTATTCAGAAAATCCATATGAGCCAATATTAGAGTTTGTGGATTTCCGTACCTTTCTATCAAAATTGAAATCGCTTTTTTATAGTTTTGAGAACACTACAAATTATCCCCAAAAATCTTGCCACTCTAAGGGGTTTCCTTTAAACACAGGCAATTCCAATTTTGATAAAATAAAGTTTGACTGATTTTGGCTACAAATTTCTGTCCAACGCTTCACTTATTTTAACGCTGTCTTGTTTTAACGCTGTCTTGTTTTAACGCTATCTTGTTTTAACGCTTTCTTGTTTAACGCTGTCTTGTTTTAACGCTGTCTTGTTTTAACGCTGTCTTGTTTTAACGCTGTCTTGTTTTAACGCTGTCTTGTTTTAACGCTGTCTTGTTTTAAAGTTATTTCAGCAATAACAATATGAAAGAGTGCATAAATTTTAAACTTTCTGAAAAATTTTTTTTTTAATTTCTTTTGGGTCCACAATAGCATTCAAAACTTCATCGTCAATTTTACTTAAATTATCTTGTGCCTCGCTTAAATTATTTTGTAAACCTAATAATTTAGCCTACCTGTAGCTTTCTTCGTCTATCTCTTCTCTTACCTTACCGATAATATTCCGAAAGGCCTTTCTCATAGCTTTATACTGCTGGCAATTTTTCTTATTAAAACAGCTGCCATACTCTCTCCCTTTCAAAAACAAACAACAGAATTACTTTAAAAATTTATAAAAATGAAAGAATCAAACAAATCAAACAACTTTCTTACTATACAAACAACAGTATTAGGTTGGAAATAATATTCGACAATACATCCACAGTGATCCTAAATATGTGGGTTTGTGCCTGATAATACCTAATAAATACCTACATATCCCATTAACTTAAGGAAATGAGTCTCATAGAATGTCATTTTTGTTGGGGCATTCGCCGACTATCGATTTTTGGATACCAAACGTGCTTGATTTCATTCATGTTAAACACAGAACAGAATTTTCTACCCATTACGTTCAAAATAATTTCCGAATTAATTGCGTTATCAAGAAAAAAAGCATGATCTGGCCAGATACACCCATTACTGACATATTGTTAATGGGAATATTGTTAATAAATATGGTATGACAAAATCATTGTCAAACAAGATTAGCACAAAGGTTTTTGTGCCTTCTCATAATAACCATGCCTGTGAAAACACCCAGATCGATGAGCAAAAAATCGAGCATGTGCACTCACTGAACAGGATTGCCGAACAGGCCTTGCACACCATTTATTGTCATATGGCAATAAAGGAATTTGGACTACTGCAGAGCAAAAAAATCATTGAACAGAGGAAGAGGGAGATAATGATCGCATTAACTCTATTACCCGACTCTGTCTTCGTGCCCAGGGTCTTTTGGAAGTAATAGTTCTCTATGGAGATTACGATCTGCATCCGGAGCTATTAATGAAGCATTTATAGAGACGAAAATCACTATTTGGATATGCGAAACAGCCTATCTAGCATGCCAACATACTTCCATAGGAGGAGTTGGTGATTTCATAGATCTTATGGGTGAGTATCGGTTCCCAACGAGCACGATGTGTCCAGCAATATTAGAGGGTGTGTCACTTAGTGACAACCTCACCCTAGCTGACGTAGTCCAGCTTTCCGATTGTGGGTCCGATCTAAACACACATCCTTATACCATTAACGTGTAGCAGAACATCTGCGTAAAAACCAGGGCTTGATCCCAACTCCAGAGCTCAGTAACTTACTTAACTACCGGGGATATATTAGAAGTCACAATTTTTTTTTATGCAACCGATTGAGTGTAAATGTTATTCTTCGTATGTTTACTCTAAATTTCACAACAATGCAAGAAAATTTGAACATGATAAAATATGAAATATGCTTTTTAGGTATGATTGTGTGTGTGTGTAATACATATTTCACCAAGTAAAATAAACAAAAATATACATACATAAATTAGTATCGTAAAATAAAGAATAAAACTAATAAGG
>JAUZNK010100676.1:0-28279 GCA_035046665.1 Euphysa ruthae
TATATAGAACTGAGAAGAAACCTCATCTATTTAATTCGCTATCAGTGATTATTAAGTTATTCTACTTTCTTTTTTTTTTTTAATCGAAGAGCAATTATAGTTTTTATAAATAAAAAAAGAACTTCAAACACAAATCCTCATTTTATCTTATACTAGATTAGTAGCTAGAACTGACAAAACATACATAATAAAACATAATAAAATCAAAAGTACCTCGAAGGAAGAAATTGGAACCAAATATTTTGTAGATAAGGTCAAATTAACAAAATAAATTCCCAAAAATATTCTTCTGAAAGAAATTCTTCTACAAAGATTACTACCGTAAAGGTAAAGTAATAAATCTAATTGGTAAAAACAGATAATTGTGAAATCAAAAAATCGAAGTTCAAGAAAAAAACAATCTGCAGCTAAAAATCTCTGATAAATAGAAGTTTGCAAAAGCCTATTAAAATTCATTATAATTGAGCACTGTTTTCTTCTTCTGTTAATTTCAATTTTTTAAAGATTTCAACATAATTTAATAAAATTTCTTGCAATTTTTTGTTTTCTTCTTCAATTACATTTCTATTTTTGAAATTTTATTTCGCTTTTCCTGCGTTGCACCAGATTCAGCAAATTCTTATTGTTCTCTTGCCATCTCTTTCTCTTCCAACTCCTTTTTGGGAAATTAAGTAACATTGACATTGCGTACGAGCACATTTTGCTTCAGCAACAAGTTTCTTTGTAATGGGGAGCTGCATCACATCACCAACACAAATTATTTCATTCCTAACCAACCTCAGAGCTACAACGGTATCTCCTTGTACACTATTTCAATGCCTTAGATTGAACACGCTTAACAAGACTTAACAAAAAAATGAGTATAATTTAAACATCTATTATCATTAGTCTTACAATTTTAGATTTGAAGTGATCAACTATTTTAAATGTTTCCTGTTTTGCTTGAATTTGAAAGGCCATATTTCCAAAATTAGTATTGAACAGGGCAAGCTTTTGAAGTTTTGATATCGCAAAAGTAAAAACTTATGGGAGGTTCTTCATTTTAATACATTATTCATTATATGCGAGTCATATCAATAACACATTCCTTTGAGACATCATCGTAAACATTAAATATAGAAAACAGTTTCTTCCCAACAGCGGTTGTGACTTTTAACATAAGTTTGAAATGGTGTTTGTAGCACCAGGTAAACTTCTTTGCTCAGGATATAAAAACTGTGCATGTGTGGTAACTGGAATAGCATGAGGCAAATTGACTTGTAGATAGTGTGTTTCTGCTACAAAGAAACTCAGGCAATGCTTTTGAAATGTTTTAACTAGTTCATTATTGATAAATGTAAATAACCCATAAGCAATTCCAATCTCAAAAAAAAATTCGAATTTCAAATCAACAAATTTACAAACACTGGTTTCATTTAGATCTACATTCAAACTTTCATTTCTTTGTTAAATTTTCTTCTTCACAAATTTCCTCATCAAATTTTTCAATAACTTTTAGGGGTAAAGCAGATGGATCTTTCAATCAGAAGACTGGAAAGTAAAAGGAAATTTTCAAAATCTTCAACGGCAAAAGCACAAAATGATACAGAGGCGGGCATCAAATTTCCAAGCAAAGCCTCTTTGATAGGTTGATATCTTTATACAGTCAAGATTTAACTCTCAAACTTTTTGTTTTTGCAAAAATGTTAAGAAAATATTCTGAAACATTCTCCCATTGTTCAAGCAAGTGAACACCAACATTTGACAACCACCGTGTTTCTGTGTGTTTCTTAGAAAATTCAGGAATTTGAATTCGTCAAACTTGAATGTAAATGGTGTTTTTAACATCGTATATGATTTTTATTTTCTCAAACTAAATTGAATCATATGCTTCATTTTTGATTCTGATTGTTCATAACTTTTGGCAATGTTAGAGTAAGGAAACATTGTTTTAACAGGAGCATTGTCATTTCCTGCACTAGAAAATGAGTCGTTTGATTATAACAATGGACAACATTTGGAATGGCTGTTTCAATGTCAAGTCTAGTGACAGTAGTTACAGCATCAGGTAAACATGTTATTATAAAAACATTTCTCTTATCTTTCCAGTGTGTCAAACCAAATCCAAGGCTATGTTCATAAATAACAGCTCGTTCATTTCAATTCAACTTTGCTTTTGTTACTGCAACCAGAAGGCCTTTACGATCGTGATGTGGAGTGCCAACCATGTCAGCAGTTCTTTGGTTTAGAGTATCGCATATCTCCAAAGATACCAGTTATCAATGTACAGACAGTGGCCATTATCAAGAAGATGATCCATAAGAGACATTAAGATTTTAATTGCCTGATAATCTTCTATACCGTCAGGATCTATATTGATGATGTCAAAGCCGGTATATAAAATATTGCTGTATACATAGCCTAAATGATCTTTGACAGTAACAAAGATTCGTTAATTGATATATTTCTTTTAAGAAATAAAAGTTTTTAAAACGCTTGTTCAAAACAATTGGTTGTGACCTATTGTACTCGTGACCTATATCGTCATTGATACAAAAGTGAAGAAACTTCTCTAATAATATAAACTTATTCTGGGACATTATTTATGTAAATCCAGAGGTTTCAAATAGTAGGTTCCTGGTATAATACATGTGCTTTCTCGGTTTATGGACAACACGGCGATAAATCAACACAGCAAAATACAAACAAATTTTCTTTTGCCCGATCGGTTCCCATTTATAAAATCTTGAATATGTAAAAAACTCTTGGTCCCTCATATTTTGTTCAGCATACAAATTAGTATTATTTACAATCATATCTACAAATTCATCTGTAGCGATAAGCTCAAAAATATCAATAAAAATTTCACTATATTAATTATTAGAAACTCCTGGGTCTGTACCCTCAAATATATGTCTACATATTCGTGGTGTTGGCTTTGTTTCTGACCAAGTGACATTACTATATAGTGTACTATCTTTCTTTGGTTTCTTTTTCCTTGGTACGTTTACTCTAGCTTGTTTTGGAGCAATCGGGGTGCCATGTTCCTCTATTATAGGAGGAGATGGTGGAAAATCCAGTAAAGCATCTTCGAATACTTCAGATTCACTATCTATGAGTAGCATCAAGGTATTCATCATAATCAGAGTCACTCAAAACAGATAATTCATTATCAGTTCTCATTTATTTCATAAGCTGAAAGATGTTTTGATTTTGCCATTTTTAAATTATTGTTTATTGTTATTCTGGTAAAAAAAAAATTTAATGGGAACTAGAGAAAACTTGATTATTCAGTATTTACATGGGTCAGAGCAACTGTTATGGTCTCAAAAACATTCGTAAAGAACTCCTCTAGTGTGTGACTAAGGTTTGAGGGGTTAAGTTTGAAAACTTTCAAACATAACTTACATTGAGTCCTGTAAATAACATTTTTCACACTAGAAATCCAACAAATTTCCTTCTAAAATACTTTTTAATAAGATGTCTTACCCATTTTATATTTTATATTAGGTATTATAAAAAATAATGTAAGTAAAAAATGCATGCAAAAGTGCGATGTGCAGATTCTGATGGCAAAAAAAATTACTAGCTACATTTTTGTTCAAAACTGTTTTTCACAATTATTCTAAAGTTTTACCAAATTTGGAATTTAACCCCTTCACTTTAGAAAAAGAAAATAAATAAATTCTCTCGTTACAATAACTCTTTCTTGCAACAGCAGTAAATTTCATATAAACATACATAACTAACATAACTAACACTTTCAAACGTTTAAGACAACATTAAACTAACAAGCAAAATAGATCAGGTAATATTGACGCTAAGTGTCACCTTTTTAGGGACAAATTTTTATTATGCTTTTCTGAAAGGTAAACAAGAATTAGGAGAGTTTTTAAGGCTGAACAGGTGACAATCGAAAAATATAAGAGCCAGACAGTGGGTCTAGTTAGGGGTGATAAGGAAAATCCTGAATAAAGTAGCATCTGTGAAACTAGTATAACATCGTTTTCCAGTATTTTTTAGTTGAATTATTATTTTAACTCACTATTTAAGATAGTTTACTTAGTTTTAGGATAAGGTTTTAATTTTTAACAAAATTTTGCAAACTCAAGGGGTAAAATTCAGATTTTTTTAGAAATTAGTGGAAACCGCAATTTTTCTATTTTTAGTACTTATATATAGCTTTGGTTTTTTCTTATTTATGTTTTTTTTATAAGGAAAATTTACATGGAATAATATCAAGGTTTTTTTTATACCTAATGGGTGACAATTTAAAAAATACGGGGGTCAGAATAGGCCAAGAGAGAAATGTATCAGTTACAAAAAATTATTTTTATTTTATATTTTTTACAGCTTTTTTATACCAGATCGTCTACATAGAGTCAAAACTGTGATTTTGATATTCTCCAAATTAGAGGATAAAACTCAGTCATTTTCCTTGAAACTTTAATTTAAATGAGACTTTGTTATTGTGGTTAATCCAGGCAGTAATTTCAAAACAAAATCTTTCTTATCGCCGTCGTTATCATTAAAAGTGATGTCAAGTCGTTTGGAAATACCTCTTCTGCCCAATGAATTACATAATTCAAATTCCTACGATGACCACAGCATACGAGAAGTTTGGCATTCGCAATATCGCTGCCTTTCCAAATGCACAAGAAATAATTGCTTCTTTTTTTGGAACCATAAAAATTTCATGGTTTCAAAGGTTGATTGTAGTTTCCAGCTAGATTCCAAATTTGAAAATGCTTCTTGGTAGTTCATTACCTTCCAACAAATTTGTTTTCCTTTTCGAAAAATGCTGACATGTAATCGTTACCAATAGGTTCAAAATATTGTTCAGTATTTAAAGAAACTATATTGCTATAAAGTAAGTCAAAAACGGTCACAATAAGCTATTTGATACATAAAAATTTCATTTTAATTGGTATTAGTTTCACAAAAAATATGCAACATTTAATATAGATCTAGACCTAATTTTTGATTCATAATAATAGGGGATAATATTTTAAGGGCAAAAGTAATTCTGATTTTAGAAACAAAATAAAGAAAAAATTGGTCCCATTGGTATGCCATTTAAAAACATCAAGTAAAAATGACAAATTTGACTACGTCAAGAAAAGTCACTCAAATTTACTTGAATTAATTCAAATGATCTAACTGGTAATCCCTACATGTGAAGGAATTATTAAGTAAGTCCAAGTTATGCCCAATTATATTTTTTTCTGCTTTTTTAAGCAAAAAAAATGTCACACTATTTTTGGACTTGATCTAATCGTAGTATACTCGGTTTCTTTCTTTCTTTCAAAGCGATAACTAAAATATCCGACATCAAAATGACAATACTAGCGGCATTCTAATACAACGCATCAACAGCATCACAGCTTTTGTATCAGCTATTTCTTGGGAGCTTGAAAGACGATCCAAACTTTCAATTAAATACAAGGTAGCAGCGTGGCAATCACTATCTCTCGAGATATTTGCAAGTAATTGCATCTATTCTCAATGATGTAACCAAAAATTAAGTCGATAAGTCGTGGGTTGTTCTCCCCGTTCATTAAAAATGAAGTGAAATCTTTGGGGATTTTTGATTAAAAAGATTCGACCATGATTTTTCCAACTACGCCTTTTTTGTGCCTCTCAGATGTTTTGATACTTGTGTGTCGACATGTATCTGCCACTAAATCGATGCCATTACGTCCTTTTGGGAGTGAGTTAACAAGCTTTACACAAAATTGTTTAAATTTTTCTGGAAGCTCTTTCATTAGAAGTCTTAAATGTGAAATGGACATCTTTACTCGGTGGAGCGACATTCTCCACAACTAATTTGCAGCTTAATATCTCAGTCATCTTACTTTTCTGATTAATTCTTCTTTAACTGTTGCAATTTGATAGTGGTTGTGGAGTTGGTGATAATGGAAATTCTGCACAAAACCTGCACAAAATCGATAGACTTACTAGCCTTAGCAGAAATTGATAGCAGCTTTCCAAAAATGCTTCGATTTGCATCAAGTGCCTTTGTGACGGCATTTCTCTTCAAAGTTATAGCTTTGCCGGCTGTATTGTTTAAGGTAAAGTTGTTCTTTTTTATTGGTTTGTGAAATAGTTTGGCATTAATAATGATTCTCTCTTCTGTAAAAACTTCTGTGTATCTTTTGCCCAAGTTCATAAATACCGTGTACTTCGCAATTGTTCATCGGCATTTCGGAACTCAAATTTACAAGCTTTGTTGCATCCAGGGGTCGGTCAAAGGAGTTTATGTATTCCTTGTTTAAAAGACTCACTACAGCAGCCACTACTGCTTCTGACTTTAGTATTTGGGATGGACGCATTTGTTTATATGTATCATTGTTAGACTTTAAAACAACCATTTCTTTAAACATGCAGGTGCTTTTCGAACTGTTCGGCTCTGATCAAACATCACTTTAGAACAAAATGGCTACTATTTGAGAATATTTTCACTCCACCTGAAATCAAATTAAAAATTTACCATTTAAAATTAGTATTCAGTTTAAGTTCTCAGTTAGAAATTATTCTGTTGCACTTCATAGTTCGATTCTCAAATATTTAACATTTATTAGTGATATATTTTCAATTATATTGGAACTACCTATTGGATCTAAATATACATTGTCATACCCACGATTAATTTTTTTACGTACACATATACTCCCAACCTTGATGAAAAAAGCAAAATAAATCCGCAACCAGCAATAAAAAGCTATAAACTGGTCCGTTCATCCACAAATATAGATTCCGCAAAAAAATCTTTCTACCCAATATTGAATATGTTCAAAAATATAATTAGCATACCAGTCTTAGCATCCCTATTGATTATCTGTCGATTGCTGTTCTTAATGGGTACCGCTCTTGAGTTTGACATACCACTTGTTAACAATAGTTCTCTCAGTTCAGGATAACGACTTCCCATATTTTGAAGCGTATAAAAGGCAGTACAAACCAAAATCATCTTGTTAACAGCAAAGCACATCGGTATGAACTTTTCCCAAGCACTAATAATCATATCGATGTTATTGCCTTGTATTTAATTATGAGCCATTGATCGTGTTTTCATTAGATCTAAAAACAAAAACCAGAACCGAGCTGTTTTCCTATCTTTTCTAGCGTCCATATCAGATCAGGAGCTTACGAATTGTTGAATAAAATTGGAGAGATCAGTAACACATGTCCCTCAATTTCTGATGCATGGGGGTCAGTGAATAGTTTGAGTAGTATAGGTCGTATATTAGGATTATTTTCGAACATAAATTTTTAAAATGAGAGGCGTTCCAAAGATTACAAAAACATTTTATGAACTGTCCAAGCACAGTTGTAATGGGAACCACACAACACCCCATTGAAACTACCACGTGTAAACAATCTTGATTGGAATACGACGCCCTCAAACCAAGATCCACAAACAATAAAATCATTAATAGGCTATAAATTCCATTGAGATGCATTTTTATAAATCTCTTTTGATATTTTTAGAAAATGTATTATATACTGGTAGTTTTAAAAAATTTGAAAAATCAATTTGAAAGAATAATTTTGTATAATAAAGGCTTTTTTCATTTTACCACTGTATGTCTACCCAGGTATTTTTAAAATTGTCACCCATTATGGATGAAAACCAGCCGTAATATTATTCCATGAAAATGTTCCTTACGAAACATAAATAAGAAAAAACCAAAGCTATCTATTTATAAGTTCTAAAGATAAAAAATCGTGGTTTTACGCTAATTTCTAAGAAAAATCTGAATTTTACCCCCTGATTTGAAAAATTTTAACATATCCATTAAAAAATCTTGAAAAGCAATGTTATATTAGTTTTACGGAAGCTAATTTTTCCGAATATTCCATGTCACCTCTAACTAGACCCAATGTATGACCCATTGTTGACCCGTATTTTTTAATTTCCACCTGTTCGGCCTAAAAACCCTCCTGATTCTTGTTCCATATATGTATACCTTTCAGAAAAACATAATATGTTTGAGAATTTTTTCCTAAAAAATTGATAGTTAGCGCCAATATTACCTGGACACCCATGCCCACATTTTTGTCATTCATGTCTGGAAAAGCGACATCAAATAGGTACAATAATTATAAAAAAGAGAACTCTATATTATTTCCGCCTAATAAAATTCAGATTACAACATTTTAAACAGAAATTACTGAATGGCAAATTTTTATGATTTTTTTGTGCCAAGGCATGATTATGCTATTTCTATGACATTTCAAAAAAAAAAAAAAAAAAAAAAAACGGAATTTTTTATGATTTTATGCTGCATGAAAATGGCATCACAATTTAGGTAAAATTTTGTCTTATGGGCAAGCTGAGGGTTTAGACAAGAAACAAAAATATAGATACATATAGATTTTGATTTTGGGACACAGAGCAAGGACAGACATACACCATCTAAATTCTGCTACAAAATGTTGCCTGAAATTAGATGGTGATTTCACCGTAAAAGCAGTCATCAAGTGGGCTCGAACCACATACCTTTTCACTACGGTCTCCATAGTTTGGCTCCTTAGACCAATCCACCACGGATCCACAGAATATCCACTTAAAATATAAAACACGCTTACACATGGTTAGAATCAGCATGTCGCTCAGAGGTAGGTCATACGCTTTACATACGATAAGCCTCCAGTTCAAGCCCTATCATGGGTGGTCATCTTTTAATAAATTTGATTTTTGATGATTTCCCGCCATTATCGTAAATAAAAAAAAAAAAACAAAAAAGGAAGTACAGACCAATAAATAATTATACACAATACCTGCTTCATGACAAATAGAAAACCATTTTGACAAACCATTGACTGATAACCATTATTCATCTGTTTCATATATTTGTTAGAGGTAACAAGAGGACTAAAGAGATGCTCCGCATACATCTGTTCATCACATTCTTCAGAGGCAATACCAACATCTTTGGCACGTTTGAATAAATGCTCTTTAAAGTCACCATCTGCCCAAAGATATAGTAGATCAGGAAGACTACTAAATACAGCCAGACTTTTCATTAAATATTTTATTTTTGTACATTGCTTATCGATAACATAAAAATATTTATATACTTTTTTCCAAACCTCTTTTCTATTTGATTATTATGTGTAAGTTAAAAAGATTGAATTAGTCTACCATACCATAACATGATGAAGTGATCAAAATATCATTGTTACTGTGGCATTATATGCTGTTTTTTTTATTCATTGTCATATATAATTTACCTATTTTATTTTATAATCAAATTCCATCACCTTTTTTCCTAGTTATTCAATAACAAAGTAATAGGCTAATAGAAAATTATCTTCAGAAGATTAATTATTGCATGAATTTGATTTTATGTAGTTTTAAAAAGGTTATATAATTATTGAATTGATGTTACAAGAACCAAAAATTTAAATTAACGATAGGATTTTGCAACTCACTAAAGAAGTGCATGATCTAAAGAAATCCCATGATGATTTCGAAAATTAAAAAAATAGCTCATAGTAACATTCAGTCGTTTTATCGTTGATGAATACAAACCGTTTACTAGTGTCAAAAGGATAAAAATCATATATTTCATCTAAAACAATACAGCAGGCACAAAAATGTTGAGTATTTGTCACCTAGTTACTACACAATGAATCGAAAGAAATTCACCATTTGTCCCTTTGTTAGCAGAAGGTCAATAATCAAAGTTCTGTCCAATAAAAATAAGTTATTTGCCAATACAAAAAAGAAATCATATTTTATATTTAAGCACTTAACACAAAGAAATCACTATTTGTTCAGCAAGAGCACGAGTTTGAAGGTCTGAAAAGATGGTGTAGACATGTTTGGAACAAAAAAAAAAGAAATGTGTTAATATGTTAATAAGAGAAAAAATGAATCAAAACCAACCCAAATCCGCAATGAGGATTATCTCAATAATGTTGGCTTCTTGGTTGATGATTATAAGTGGCTTAGCTGTATGTGGGGCTGCTCATGTTGCTTTTTTCATATTTTTATTTCTCGTAAAATTACTTGAATATTTATTTTCATTTCTATCAATTTTTTATTTATGCTTGAATCATACATCTTCCTTTATAGATACTTTTTTTAAATTCAGCTTAAATAGCAATTTAAAAGAAAACAGAATTTCTTTTTATTTGTTAATTGCAGTTAATTTTATTCCATCCTGCAAACTCTTAAGCTCCTTTGAAAATAATTGTATATTTAATTTAATTTAATCACGCTTAGCTCATTCAAGCTGTAAACATCTTAATTTGTTTAACAAAATACAATTCAATATTTCCAGAAACTTCCAAATGAAATGAGAAAACGCAAACTTAAAGATCTTTCTTTGATTAATAATCGCATAAAAGCTGCTTTGAATGCAAAATGAAAGTAAACGGAATAGTTTTCCGTGGAATAAAGGAGACCTACATGCAAACAGTTTAACTTAACAGTCTTCAACTTTTTCAACTTTTTTAGAAATAGGCAAAAGACTGAATGATCCAGTAACTAGTTCTAAAGGATATTGGTCTACCTTAAACAGTTTTTTAAACAAAAATAGAACTTCCTATAAAATACAGCATTTCTAATGATGTCTAATGAACATATTTAATGAATTTTTTTATGCAATGTAATGTTATTGAACATAGGTGTTCTTCAAATTATTGAATTTTTTAAACTATTAGTTGCTTATTTGAAATTAACTTTACAGCTTTTTATTTATCTAAAATTATTAAAGATTTGAACCCAAACAAACATTGCAGCCATGACAATTTGTCAATACACATGATCCAGCTGTGTGATGACTCTATTCATGCACAACTAATATAAATAATTAATTGGGTAATCTGATTGCCAGAAAAATAAAAATGTGATTCCTGTCAGGAGCTATTCTAGGAAAATAATATGGGAGTGAGTAGCCGTCCAAACTGAATCCTAACAGCCGGGGTCTGGGGGTGCCATGTAAATCAGGGTTGAAACATAATGCTCGACCAACTGTACAAAGCTTGTGGAAATCGTATCAGCACTCACCCATCAGGCTGAGTGGAAATTAACCATATAAAAGGATCATCAAATCATTAGAAAATTAATTATCTATAATTAAAATTCCGTAAATAGAATTTAAAAGCATTCCTTCATTATTAGATTGTTCTTTAAATTTTGTGGTTGAATGAATTAAAATTTCCCAAACCAGAAAAAATATAGTCAAACAAAGTAAGTCTTTGTCTAGCAGCTAATTTTGTCGACCGATTAAATAAAAGTAGTTAAGTAATCAACAGTAACAGCTAAAAATGAATTTATAAATTTTTTTGTTATAAAAACAATTATTTTAACTGCTAACATTTAAAGAAAAAAACTATTTGTTTATAGTTTCTATCTGTGGTTTCTGAGAAACTGGTACTTAAATTTCAAAAGATTAAAAATATATACATATCTTTTAGAAAACATATTTTTTTCTGCCCATAAAAATATTCAAAATATTTTGCTAAAAATTATAGACCAATATCTGCTAAAATTATTTTATTTTAAATTATTTCATCTAATCGTCACCAAAGAGTTTTATCAAATGGCAAATCTTCCAGTTGGTTAAGTATTAATGCAGTTTCTCAAGGTTCTGTGCTGTGTCCATTACTTTTCCTTATTTATATAAACAAAATAAACAAACTAAATAATCAGATAATATCTATTCTGTGTGTATTTATATCTATTTGTAGACAATTTTTTCTGAAATTTATTATGTTAGCGAATCTCCAACAAAGTTAAATAGAGACTTAAATAAAGTCTGTGACTTGGTATAAAAATTTAAAATGTCATTTAATCCAGGCACCAAAAACAAGTCGCAGAAGTTGTTTTATCTCGTAAAAGTGATCTAGAGAATCGGTCTTCTAAGTAGATTAAATCACTACCTACCACAAAAATCACTACTTTCTATCTTTATATCATTCATTAGATTAAAATTGGGCCATTAGGAGGTAATTTATGACTAACCGCACAATGGAAGTTTCTACATAGATATTTAATCGGTTCAGTATCAAGCAGACTAAGAGGAATGGAACATTAGAAAGCCTTTGCGATAAGAATCAAAAATTGGTCTATTTTTTTTTTTAAATATTGTGCGAGGTAATTTTCTGGAACACCTATCAGAGTTGATGCGCCTAAACAGATTTCACAAAATCCTATTCGTATTTTTTGTGAATTTACCTGTAATTATAATTTCTTTTCTAACTCCTATCTTTTCCGTGTTAAAATTGGAACCTGTTGGGAGCCAAAATACGCAGTTCAACTTCAGTACCTATACTTAAAAATCCATTATCAAATTTTTAATGTCCCTAAACTTAATTCTATTTTCAACATACGTTTTAAGCTTTGGTTTTAGTCACTTAAGGGATCAAAAATTTAGACATGATTTTCTTGACACAATAAATCCTCTTTGCAATTGGAATAATAAAGTTAAAAATACCTCTCGCTTTTTAATGTAATGTACAGCAAGCTTACCTAAAATGTTCCAATAAAATTCACTAGCTTACGCAAAATCAATTTTAAATTTCTTAACCTCAGCCAAAAATAAAGAAAATGAGACGAAATTAAAACTTTTCACTGCAGAAGAGAGCTGTGATTTTAACAAGATATTGCAATACTTATCATAAAATAAAGAAGGTTAAATTAAAAATTAAAATTAAAAAGCCCATTAAAAAGTTATAATTAAATTTCAATTTAAGGCAATAACCAAATAATCACATTTTGGTAAAAATGTAAAATCTGAATTTATCTAGACTTTAGTACATAAATATAGTTTACAGTCCTCATTTCTCTATTATTATTTGGAAATATATAATAGCCAACTCAAACCAAAAATCAAATTTTCCTTTCACCAACTAGAAAACCAACCTATTGATTAAAAAGGTTTTTTATGACAAAGCAATTTTCAAGACATTTTAGGAGGTTATATGATTTGAACGAATTTAAAATCAAGCATGTTCACCAAATAAATAACGCTTTGTCTCAAAAGTTAATAAAACACACTTGCACTAAAAAGAGTAAAAATTTTATAGATATTTGACCAACAAATAAATCTACTATAAAAACATGTGTGGCAAAATTTGAAAAAAAATATAACATTTTGTAACATTTGTATCCAAAAGGATCTTAAAACTGAGAATATTTTAATGAACCATTTTAATGACAACTTTACTACCGCAAGATTATAATATATTTAGTCTTACATGGTGGAAAGAGTAGTAATGTATACGTTAAAAGCGTAATATTTTTAAAAATAGTGATTAACTATCTAATTATGATTCTATCCATCAAATCCATGAAATATCAGTTGTAGTCACAAAATTTTTTCGGAGCAATCAAAGATACAACAATAAACATTAGAATGAATTATTTAACATTGAAAGTATCACGACTTAGCTTAGTTTTTTATCAAATAGAATACAATAAAATATAGGTACAATTTGGAATTAAAACTGTTGTAAATTTACTTTTGAAAAGCACAAAAATTATCCATTTGTGATGGTACTAAGACTCTGAATTTCAACTTGTTAGCCTTCATTATAATTTTCACAATTTTTGAGAAATGTAAAGGTGATAAGTTTCTACTTTACAATTTTTTATTTTTCTATTAATCCTGGAAGTGATAGTCTAAAGGGAACCTAAGCCTTTCTTAGTAATCACTTTATTACAAAAGTCTGACGTTACAAGAAAAGAAACATAGTACATAAAGCTTCAACAAAATGGAATTGCAGTTCTAAGAAATATCAAAATATGCAGATATATTAAATATTCTTCAAAATAGACAAAATGCTTAACTTTAATGCAAAATTTCAGCAGAATAAAACAGTTCATCAAAATATTGCCAGAAATGTGGAAAAGATCTTTTAAAAATAATTCAATCCAAGACTGTTGCTAGGGACAAGATAAAGGTTGGGCTGAAGAAATCATAAAATCATAAAAATGAATAATTCATTTTGAAAAAATAGAAAAATTTGAATCGTTGGTTAAAGAATGAGAGTTGCTAGGAAACCAGAGATTTTTCACAAAAATTTCTTGAGGCAATTATAATTTTTAGTTTCAGTCAATAGATGCTTTCTATGGTAACCTACAATATTTAAACAAAAAAATAGCAATTTCATGAGATATATTTATTTGATATCAAAGTTATGAAAATTTCAGTTTTTGTAAAGATATTTATGAGCATGCTCTTATAGCAAATTACCATATTTAAGCATATTATGATTGATCTATTTTTTTCTGTTTGTTAAATAGTTAATATTTTGCAAATTTCAAAATGATATTCTATACCGTTAAAAAAAAAATCCAGAATTTAAACAGAAGTTTTGAACTAAATAGTATTTTGTGTCCGTCAAGCAGAAAGTGGGAGATAAATAGCAATTTGTTTAAAAACAAGTTTTTCTTTTTTTCTTTTTTAAATCTTAAAATTATTATAACAAACAATGCAATGAGATCAAAGGACATGATAAAGAAGTTTTGCATTTTGCATATTTATTAATATTAGGAATGTTAAATAAAAAATCTAGGTTTGAATAATTTAATCCCATAGAAATTTAGCCATCTCTCAACATTTAAAAGAATTGTATCAATCCCCTGAAAAAATGGTCAAAAAGAGGATATATATTTTGGGTGCATATTAGAATGCAGACTCTCAATAAAGATCTTTATGAGGATAAATATAAAAGCAAAATTATTACGTCCAGCTTTTAAAAACTCAAAAAGAAAGTTTTAGTTACTTTGAAATAGTTACTTTTTTGACAACAATGGCAGCAATTTTAAGCAAAAAAAAAAAACAGACTTTTTTAGCAGTTCAGAGTCCCTGCTACACAAAAGGATTTTTTATAGATTTAGGTTAAATTATGTCATTTATTTTAAGTAATCTCACACTAAATTTACATAAATTCACATACTTTACAAAAATTGACAACACAAAGTTAAAATCATGTCTTTGAATTCAGGCCCTCATTTTTCTTACAAGTTTACTGAGACAGACATCAAATGATATCATTTATGCTGACTTTATTTAAAGTTTGAACAAAATTAATATCATGATAAATTTGCAAATACTCTAATCTTTGTCTCAAAAGGTTATTTATTTCCAGTCTCCCAAAACCAAATTTTTCAACAGGTATTGATAATGGCCACAAGATACCATCTATGTTTTACTAGTTTTATAACAAGTTTGAGGAAAAATTATATTGTCTTTTCAATAAGGCTGATTGAAAAAGCAAAAAAACATTTAGATACTCTCAAAAATTAATTTAAAATAAACTAGATTTTACAAAAAAGAATATTAATTTTGTATCATTTTGTGATGAGTGTCATATATGTATTTTTTGAAAGTTAAACAAACTTTAACTGGCTCTGAACTTTCTATGCTTAAATCTTCCATTTTCTTTTGTTTACCTTTTTTATTAGATGCAAGTTTTTCTTTAGTTACTTCATCTAGCCCTTCAGGAATTATAACCTTTATCTTTCCACTTTGCCCAAAACTACCTTCGATATGTCCTGTCTCTCCAGTAGAGAGAGTTACAGTCATATTTTGAAACATTGAAAGTTTTGTTTCCTTTTTAAGTAAAGAACGTACTATTACTGAGTAATTATCTACTGCACGTTCAACCACACCTTCTTTATGTTTCATTTTGAAAATTTTCAGGTCAGGTAAAACAGCGTCAACATCTTTTGAAAGAAAAGGCTTGATAATACGTCCATAAAAAGCTAATCTACATGTGTTCACATTTATATCAATATCTAATTTTGAACCGATAACCAAAGAATCTTTTTGACAAATTACAGGTCGTTCAAATTCCAAAACAACATACTGAAGTTTATCCTTTGATTCACAAATCTCTTGATTGAATTCATATTCCAGATCTGTATTGATGCCATTTGAATATAAACTTATGTCAGCATCTTTTGGTAAACCAAAAAACTGCAGTTTTGCCATGACAGTTTCATGTCCTACTGTAATATGAAACTTTGTTTTGTTAGTACAATTCCCTTTAAAATAAGAAATCTTATTAACTTGTATTATCCCACCAAACATAGTTGGCAAAAACCCTGGTGTACAAACAACTCCACGTTCTAATTTCTTAGGATCGAATTGTGTCACACAAATTCCAGCACGATCTCCCTGAAATATTTTTTTAACTGGCTCCCGGAACATTTGCATTGATTTCACTTTCTTCACCTCCTTCAAAGCTGCAATTTCTATATTATCATTGATGGAAATACTTCCATTTAATACAGTACCAGTCATAACAGCACCCTGACCACGAATTGAGAAACAATGATCAACTGAGAACAAGAATGGCCCATCTGGGTTTCTCGTAGGAACATATGATTGTTTTTTCAAACAGGCAATTAATTCTTCCAAACCAATCATCTCATGAGCATCGCTGTCAGAGCCACCACATTTTGCTGCTACAGCAACAACGGGACTGTCCTTAAAACAAGTATTTTCTAATGTTTTCAGCATACGTTTAGAAATTTTCTCAACAGCAGTTTTTCGCTTATTTTCAGGCAAGAGGTCTACTTTATTCAACACAATGATCATTTTTTCGCACAAAATTTCACCAATGATCAAACATTCAGCAGTTTGAGTCTGCATCCCCTTCACAACATCAACAACTAACATCATCATGTCAATAATCTGTGCACCACCTATTATAGTCTTTATTAGAGAAGCGTGTCCAGGACAATCTACTAACGTAAACTGTAGTTTTTCATATCCTATTAAATGCTCAGGACAATCAACAAGAAAAGAACTAAATCCTAAATCCAGTGTAATACCTCGATCTTTACTTTGAGGATTCTTGTCGAATGCTGCTGTGGACGCAACTGTACTGAGTGCTTTTGATAAGGAAGTTTTACCACTGTCAACATGACCCAGAACACCAATATTAAAATTTAGAGATAATTTTTTGGTGGCCATATTTAACGATCTGTGGTTTAAATCAAAAGTTCAAGCTTAAATATGCAGAAAAACTATAAGACAAAAAGTTTTTTTGCTAACTCTGATCTGTTATAAAAATACAAAAAATATTCATTTTGCACAAAGAATATCATTGGAAAAAAGTGCTTCAAAACTAAATTTAATAATAGACAAAATTATTTATGAGTCTTTATCTTAAGAAATATAATTAATAGCAATTGGGAATAAATATTTTTTATCAGTTCATTTATATTTAGTGAGTTTTCCAAATTTTTAATGTATGACTGCCTGTTAAATATGCATAACACATAATAAATATATAAAACTTCTGAAGAATAATTCAAAAATGCAAAATGCATGTCATACCCAAAAATTTTTTACAATAACTGATATCCTTAAAATCAATCTTTTGAGAAAAATCAAATAATAAGAACTTATGGTAAGTAATGGTTCTCCTGTCTTAAAAGCTCACACAAAAATATTTATAAAAACAGGACAGGACCTTGGCCCAATGAATAAGAATTTTCAACAGGTGGCTGAATAGGATAAAAAGTGAATTACGAGAAGATTTCCAAATTGTTGTTTTAAGGCCTAAGATGATAATTTTTTGGGGTCTGGACCCAAGAAACAAGACTTTTTGACAAGTTGGCACATGTGGTAAAATATGTCTATGGTCCTTTAACTTCATTTATAAAACAAGTAAAGAACAGTCTTCAAGGAAATCGCTAGATTATTATTTTTAGGACAAAAATTATCATGTCAAGGGCCCTGAAACAGCCCAATAAAATTTATGAAATGCAAAATTGCAACAGTAATCCTAATATTTTTAAACACCAAACAAGAATGGAAAATTATTTCTTGAAAAATATCAGCAAAAGATTCCTTTTACAATTCTTTAACTTAATCTAACATGTAAACAAAAAAAAGCAACCAATGGATTTTTAAGTAATAGAACTTCATAATATCACAAAAAATTCCAGCGTAATCGGAGCACAACTTTTCAAAAAAAGTCAAAATGCACTAACTTTTTTTTGGTTCAAAAATTGATCCCAGGACTCCAAATTTTAGATAGGTTTTCATGTGGATTAAAAGATTCCCCTTATAATCCTTCCCAATGATGTTAAATATCAAACAAGGAAATCTGCACTGGACCCTGAAAAAAAAATTCTCTAATTTCAAAAAAAAATTTAGAAAAACTGAATATATATTCCTCTTTTAAAAAACAAAAACGCCATCTTTGGGCCTGATTTACCCAGTTTTGGCCTGATTTTGAGTTAATTAAAAATTTCTGTAAATTTAAATAGGTCATTAAAAGAAATTTGAGGCTGCATTATGTGGCAAAATTTCACATTAAGTAAATTTAGAAAAATCTTGAACAGTTTTGAGAGAATGAGAAAAAGTTAGACCTAGACCACCAGACCAAAAAATTTGAAAAAGCATACAAAAATCATTGTAACATTAAAAATTAGGGGATTTCACGTATACCAGGAAGAAACTTTAATCAAAATGCAATTAAATTTTAAGATACGCTAGAAACATATTGTGGTATCATTAATTTCCATACCAGGATGAACGGAAGAGGTGTGTTGGTGATGTTGAAGTATATTTTGGCCCAATGAAATTTATATGCGATAAAAGATACAGGTACAAAAGAAAGTTATAGACCTCTCTCCAGATTTAATATTCTCAAAAAAGTTTTACAACTATTTTTTCTCTAAGTACAGATCCAGTAACGACAAACTAGACTGCTCCCCATAATCAAAAAAATTCATAATGTCAAACACATTTTAATATTTACAATTTTTTATTTATTCTACCAATGAATGGAGACATTGTTTTAAGTGAAAGACATCATGGTATACGAATCGAT
Source organism: Euphysa ruthae (assembly GCA_035046665.1). NCBI lineage: Eukaryota > Metazoa > Cnidaria > Hydrozoa > Anthoathecata > Corymorphidae > Euphysa > Euphysa ruthae. Next base: position 18,790 of record JAUZNK010100676.1, read on the forward strand.
GATATATGCTTGCTATCCTAAAAATAAGAAAAAGATAATTTCATTCAATATATTTCATATGATTTTGAGTAATTTCAAAGAATTTCAAAGATTTAAGAAAAAAATATCAGAACGCAAGCCAGTGATTGACAATTTATCTAAATATTTCCTTTGTGGTCATCTATCTTCAAAGTTATCCCCAGTGGAGAAAATGGAGGGGAGGGGATGAGTGGAGGACAAGCAAATCCTTGCTTGATAAAAAAAAAACAACACTTTGAATCAATACATCTGCTATTCTATCAAACGACTGTCATGCTGAATGATGAGTTTGTAAAAAGCATTTAGGAAATTTCTAAATTTCCCTCACTAGAACTTTTTTTAAATAATTATGTAAATAAATGTAGAATTTGAAATAAAATACTTTTCCACAAACATTAACCTAAAATTTGATGTAAAAGGAATACAAATTAAAATATACAATGACATAATAATAACTCATAGGTAAAGTAGTAAATCCAAACATTAAAAAAATTTTTTTTGATTGATGATATGCCAAGGACTCAAACACTAAAAGAACAGTACTGTTAAAACTGAGCTGTAAGGATAGTCAAAAAACTTATCCAACTCAGACAAAAATGATTACTAATATAAAACTAAACGCTGAAGAAATTTTGCCAAAAACTAAAGGACGAAAAACTAATTAAGTTAGGAAAAAACATGAATATAAATAAACTATTTATACTTGCATAAATAATGTTAATAATAAACAAATAAATAGTGATTTTCTTCTGCAAAAAGGGTGTGGTTAGCAGCGAGTCATTAATACATATAGCTAGTTAGTTAAATATAAAGTGTGTTCCAAGCTACACTGATCCTCAAAATAAAGCTGATATAATATCTCTTTATATAACAAATGCTCTCCTCTATACTTGGAATGAGTTCAAAATAACACAAAAGAAAAACATCAATAAACATAAAATTTTTGCAAAAAAAAAAAAAAAATATAACACTTCCCTCAAAATGCAATCAAAACATGAATATTTTTTTGGGATTTCAGAATGAAATAGGTTAAAACAGGTTGTTTCATTTCAAATACGCTAAACAAAACTTATTTCTTTTAACATACCTGCATTTCTCCTAGTGTTAATAATCCATCAATATAAACAATTTGATATTGCTTTTGCGTAAGTTGTCTTAATGACCTACGGAAATGTCGAACTGAACCTGCAGTTTTCTTTAGCAAGCTTGCTTTTGCTGCTTGCACTTCTTGTGCTGTGTCTGAGGGATCAAATATCAACAAAGACTTTTCACCATTTATTTTTTCTTCTATGCCAATACACAATTGACTGTGACCTTTAAAAAAAAAAATACAATAAAAACATACAGGAATCAGTATATTAGTTCATTTGTTTTCCTACTTGCAGAACTTTAAAGCATATGCTACATGGCGTTTTCTATATGATGTAGGCAAACGTAGCAATTGATTAATGAAACATAACTAAAATATTACTGTAAATATTTATAGACCATTAATGTAAAAACTGGAGCTATATCAGCGAATTCAAATAATAACTTCATAATTTTCATACAAGCATAATAAATCCTTATAAGACATTGCAAGCAATTGTTTACTTCTATTAGTAAAAATAAAACAAATATATATATAAAAAATGATCAAGTTTGATGAATTACAATAAAGTAATCTAATTTGGATTCATACCGACAACCCTTGAATTATGTTATTAGGATTATAACACATACCATGATGTTGCAAGTACAAGGGAAGTTTTGACGCAGCTTGTTGAAAATATCTATATATCCAATCTAACATTTTTGGATGAGTATTTGCTAAACCTGTTGGTTTGTGGAAGTCAACAATACGAGCCCTAAAAAGAAATACAAACACAAATAAATCATGTTGTTTTCTGCGCATTAATAGAGCTCATAGCACCAATTCAGTGAGTTTAATATCTCAAACATGAGATATATGAATAGTAAAGATCAAAAAAGCATTTGCACACATATATAGAATTATTTGGTAGATCAATTGATAAGACTAACAGCGAGATAGATCTATTCTTTATAACAATAACACAGATTTAAAGTAATAGTATTTCTGTGTTATTAATATTCCAATAATTATTTCTATCCAATCTAACAATTTTGGATGAGTATTTGCTGGTATCCAGACAATTGCTGCCTGGACAATTACCCCTGGTAAAACTCCCCCTAGAATCATTGCCCCCCTCCCCCAGACAATACCCCAGAATCTACCCTTGTTTTTTCAACTTAAATAGGTATTTTCGAGAATTAGCCTTATTCATATGCGTGGAGGAGGGTTTCTTTTATACCGATGTGGGGAAAAAATCCATAATTGTAGTTTTTTATAATAAAAAATTGAAAATAACAAGGCAGCAAGAAAGCATATATTATTTTCGTATTTGAAAAGTATTAAACTTTTGTTTAAACGATGGAATGGAGCTGTTTGTCAACGCTATGTTTTAACAACTATACAATTGTTCATAAGAACGGCGACAAATTAAAGTATTTTAGATGACCCATTTGAATGAGCTACAGCTAGAATACCAAATACCATTAGAAAAAAAAACTTAAAAGAACTCTTTAAAGCATTCAAAAAATAAAAACATGCAGACACAAAAATTTTCAATGTTCTGCTGTCTAAGACCAAAATGGTGTACCATTGCAGGAAAGTCAGGTACTCATAGTGTCTGTGTTTGTTCAACACATCAAAATGCAAAGTTGCTTTTTGATGCGATACCTACAAAGGAAGCTTACAAGGATTTAATAGAGTACTTGGTATGTGCTACTGATATCATGGAATGCATGATTCATAAATGTCCTAAATGTACCAAAGAAGATTCTCTGATCGATCATTTAAATGAGATTTTTGTTGAGTATGAGAATGATGAAATACCATGAAAACAATTGATACACACCAATCGCGCTTCGCTAAACGCAATAACCACACAGATTCAAGAATTTAATAAATATTTGTAATTCATTACAGTTTTATTTCTAAATCCCAAGCTGTTTATCCTTCAGAGAGAAGATAATATTGACAATGAGACAATGTCGTATTATTAGGTGATTTTGCTGAAATTACTGCTTAATAGTTCAAGATGAGGTGCAGAGTTTTCATTGAAAATCCAATGTACTTTACATCCAGTTGTGCTTTACTACAAGAATGACAATGAGCTAAAGCATAAACCATTTGTATAATCTCTGATGGTTTGAAATAAGAAGTCGATTTCGTTTATGAAGTACAAGAGGTGATTATATCAATGTTGAAATGCCCTAAATTAAAAATATAGAATATTTCTTAGTAGGATGTCCTGCACAATACAAAAATTAAAAGAAAAAATTTTCGCATGTATAAAGAAGAATTTGATATACAGGCCCAGTGGAAATTTTTTGATACCAGTCAAGGAAAGTCTCCATGTGATGGTATTTTGGGTGGGGGAGGGAGAATTCAATAAAATGTGCAACAGCAAGAGCTAGTATCTAGAGGCCATTAGATAGACAGATTTTAGAGCCAACAAAAAATGTATGAATTTTTTGTTTCACACTTCAATGATATTGAAATGATATATATTACAAAATAGGGAATGATTGATGTTAAAAATAAATTCTAATCAGCGTGAGGGCTTATTGACAATCCCAGGTACACGTTCTTTCCACCATTTTACACCTATATTGACATGCAAACTAGCAATGAAAAGAACTAGCAGGATTGCATTAGATGACATGAAATTTGAGTTGGATAAAATGGTAAATGAGTACCACATAAATGATATTTATCCAAACCAATATGTTACTTGCGCTTATGACAAAGAATGGTGGATACAAACAGTTGAAAATGTGAATGAAATATTGAGACATCAATGTTAGATTTATGCACCCTAATGGACCTGCACCATCTTCCATTGGCCATCAGAACAAATGTATTAAACATGTTAATCATGTTCTAGCTGTTATTGCGCCTCCAAATACTGCTACTGGCTGACAATACTCACATAATGATCCAGACCAACGATCTATTTTGGAACGATGAAACGAGATGTAACATAAAATTGATTGGATTTTATTACAATCTATCTTTATTTACCTCATGTAATTGATTTTTTTCTTTTAAATACCTCCCTATCATAAAATTTTTAGCTTACGACAGTAATCAATCACCCCTCCCCTTTATGTATATTCTAATCCTATTTATTGGTGTCTTAAACAGATTGTGTAACGAATCTGATTTTCTTGCTCAAAATTATATTTATGATGTTTTGTTTGGTAAGATTCATCAAGACCAAAACTTAAACATCTCATAAAGTATACAAACAAACCACATGTTATTTTTTTTTTGTGTAGAGTATCTGGTAAATATATTTTACAGGAAATAAAATTTTGCAATACCTTTGCTTATTTTGTAACATGTGCACAAAGTCAATTTTTTTGGAGAAGGTTGATACTTTTCAGAAAATAGGTCACATCAAACTTTGTTGCAACTATAAGATATAAGATTCAGAGATGACTTATGTGCTACAAATCATGTTTCGATCATGAAAATTTACACAACTTGTTAAAATTTACAGACTTTGCTAAAAGTATGACTGAGAATGGTCAACGAATCAAATGTTTGACAAAGGATACCAGCACAGCTATTTTACCATACATGTCTGGCACTAGTAGATCTCTCACAATATACTTTCCCAAGGTGCAAACTATTTCATTCATGGTTGGTTTAACACAAATCCCTTGCAAAAACCTTTGGTAAGCTTGGTCAAGGTTCTGGTGGCACCTATTTTATAAATGCTATAAACTTAAGTAATTGAAAAGTTAAATATTAAAAAGCTAAATTGTCAGGAGTAGATGGACAAAATTGTGATGTATGCGCTTGTGAATTGAATGAAAATAAGCTTTTCATTCTTGATGACCTACCAGACTAAGAGGCACATGTTACCACTGACTCTGCTTCTGCATTATTTTGTAATGATAGTTACATGTCAAAAAAAGTTGCAGCTACTCAAACAGATGATATATTTCTATATCAGCAGAAAAACACAGCCAATAGAAAAACCAAAATTAGATCAAGGTGCTCTCAGTATTCCCAGTGATAATTTGGTTCAATGGCTCAAATATAGTTATATTTTTTCAATCAAGTTTCATTTAAGATTTTTAGAGCTTTTTGATAAACATATTTTTAAACATAGCAGAGAAATACAAATTGAATTTCGAGATGAAGGAATGAAAAACTTTATCAAACATTTTTATGAGGAACTATTCTAAATTACATACACAAAGAAGTCAAAAAGAAGATGAAAGTTTTAAAATTATTAACAACTTTATAGTTTTTAGTAGTTTTATATTTTTACTCACATATTTTTATATTATCAGATAAAAAATGGTTAATTTCTTCTAGAAAAAAACCTCTAAAGAACAAAGATATTTTTAAATGCCTAAAATACGCACATTTTTGAAAGTTGTTGTTATTATTTATTATGAATATTTATAACAACAGCAACAACAACAACATGACTATTATGCAATAGACTTCTGACTAAATATTACACAATAAGCAGTAAAAAATGCTGCGTGGATAAGAATGAAAATATGCAGAAAACAAAGTAGCCTTGTTTATCAATTTAGGATCAAATTAACCACAATTCTCAAAGGATCAAAAAAATAAAGTCACAAAAGTAGATAGCTAATGTAAGTTACATAATTCTCTGCATATTTGCATAAATAAAAATGTAGTGCAAAAATGAAATATCAATACTATTCAATAACACAACCTTTTTAAAATTTGCCAACAAGCAAAACAAAAAAGTATGTGACACAAACAATATTTTTTTGGGAAAAAGTAACCCCTACTTAGAAAAAATTGATATCCTCTACTTAGACCAACTTGATTGATTATTAGATTGGCGTAAATGAAAAAATTAAATAACTACTAGGTCTGTAAGCTAATTTTTATTATTTGGTAAATTTTAAAACAAATCAAAGATTACTTTAGTGTCTTAAACATATGCCCTACTTAGAAAATTTATAAATTTATAAATCAAATTCACTTGTCATAGCATCTCTAACTATTGCTATGTATCCTTCCGTGTAAAGTTTTAACTATTTCATGTTTAATAAGTTTTTTTAAAAAAGTTATCTCTGAACTAAAATCTTTAAAATAGGTTATATTTAAAATTATTATATATCATGTTATAAACAAACAAACAGATTGTTTTAAGGCTCGTCCTAGTACTTTCTAGCCTTATGAAAAATTGGACTTAAATTTGACCTCCTGTCAGCTCATGCCTTCTCAATGATAATTCTCAATGGTCACCAAGGATAATTTTTAAACTGCTTTCTCTTTTCACAGTATTGTCAAGTTACAAAAAATTAAAAAATTTTTTTTTTATTAACTACCTCAACTTTATGCTTCTTAAAACAACGGCAATTTCGGTTGCTCCAATCCATTTTCTTGTAGCTTTTAATTTACCACCCAGTTGCTCTTGACCAAGAGGATCAAACCCTAAACAGAAATTACAAATCATTTTAAAATGATTAGCAAATTTCAAATTTAAATTTTTTCATGGCGGATTTTAATCTTATTTACGAAAAACTTCAGCAAACAATCTCGCTATTCCACAAGTTATTCCACCATTAATAATTCGATATAGACAATAGATTGTTAGTTAACAAATTAAAACAAAATCAAAATAATTTTCAATACTGCCAACAGTGAATTTTATTTAAACGTTAAACAAAAGAATCACAAAAATTCCATTTAAATTTTCTTAAACATCTATTGTTTTAATATTTAATTTTGTGTCTTCAAACAAAAACAGGTGTTTTATGAACAGTATATTAAAACATTATTTTAAATTGAAACAAATTTCAAATTAAAAAAGATATTTCACTATATATATACAATATACCATAAAATCTTCTTTTTTTGTAAAATCTATTCTTCCAATAGATCAAAACCAAGTAGAAATTAATTTCAATACTGTCGACAGAGAATTTATTTTTATTTACAGCCTTATTGTATAAGAAGTTTTTTTGCAGTTTTCTTCTACCAACAATTACCATATACCATTTTTAACTTTCACTTGCCAACAAGCTTGCCATGCTTTCACAAACATTAAACATTAAATATTGTTTTTTTACTTAATATAATTTACTAAATATAATTTAGTTAAAAAAATATTTGGCGCTGGTGCTGATCAAGAATATTGAATAATTTTAGGTTGATGATTTCATCATCAAACTGAAGACCTATAATTTTTTTTTCTTTTATATATCACATGAAAATAAATTGTGAATAAAAAGTTTTACAATAAAGCAATGGTTCTGACTTACAGTTGAATGTTGTCACCATTAAAAGTATCATTAACCGTGTCTTCTCTGGACAAGACCGGGATTTCAATATAATAAAAACATCCCAGTTAAAATCAAGTCTGGGTTCAAACGCAATTTTTGACTGGTAAACGACATCTATTTCATTAGATTCCCCATAAAATTTTGTTTTGGAAAAGTTTGGCAGTTCAGTAGATTTAAAACTGGTTTGGCTGCTCAGACAGTTTCAAAACATTGGAAAAAAAATGAGCGTCAAAAAAAAGCAATTGCCTTCAATTTGAAGGTGAAATAACCTTACAAGAAGACAGCGATTTTGATATGAACTGGGAAATTTTATAGTGATGGAGAGGGAGCAGAGTCAAATTTTTATGGCTTTTCAGACTTTGAATAAGAGGAAAACGAAAACGTTGTTTTTTCTTTAGATTATGATGATGATGATGATGATGATGTTTGTTCTGCTCTAACTTCTAAAATATCTAAAGATATCACTTCTGGTTTTGATATTAACAAATGGGTAAATGGGGATATTGCACTTGGGCACAACATTCACCTATTTTTTTTTAAGATGGCATATGTTGTGTGAATATGGGTGGGGTGATGATTTATTTAGGAAAAATTGAGCCCTCACTGAACCTCTACACTTTAATATAACAGAAGTTGTGATCAATTTTAAATAGCCGGTCTATAGCTTATACATTAGGCTTTTTCCTAAGGCATGCAAAGGGTTAAAATACATGTATACAACTAAAATTATATACACAAATGAAAATTTATCAACTGATTTGTTAAAATCATTAATACTTATTTCATATACAAGTATTGACACGTATTGTTAGAACACCTATAACTGCAATCATATTGTTTATTAGGACCCAACAACATAGTCAGGTGTTCAAAAAATTGTAGTGCAGAGTTGAGTCTTAATATTTGTACGTCGAGAGCTTTTTAAATCAACATCTATAAAGCGTTTATAAAAAGCTGTATCTTTACATAAATAGTTATTTCACAAAACATTTTATCTTTTATTCAGCTAAATCAACCAAGATCAACATTTTCTTGTCCATAATCTGAATAGTGAAATGTACAGTACGCCTCCACATCGGTCTGTTAATATTGCATTGAAACTTGAGGAATTTTCTAGTTGGTAAGTATAGGTAGGTAGGTCACAAACTTTTTTTACTATGGATTGGTTTTGTTCGATTTCTTATTAAATTTTTATCTTAGACTGTGGTGCAGTGAATGTTTGGTTTTAGATATAAATGAGATGGATGATTGAATTTTTGTGTTAAATTCCATTCTGAATGAATTATAAAATCAAATCCATTTGTGTTATCTTTATGATCAAAATTTTTCTATTTTATTTAAAATAGAGTAAAAACTGGAACTGAGGTTCCATTCCAAAATTACACTTTTTTTTCTCTTTTTCGGTTTTTTTTTTTTGCCTGTTTATCATAGTTTTGTCAGAAAAATTTGCAGTAATCTTGTACAGCGATTTGGATGAAAGCCTAAATTACAAATATTTTGACATGAAAAATTTGGATTATTTTTAATTTAAAGGGCCATTTGTCTAAAGCATTTAACAGAAAACTCTACCCTTCAACTAATAAATTTTATTAAATTGGATTGGAAAATCTTACTATATTATTTTTACTTTAAATAATTTATGATCACAGATATAGCAGAAACGGAGTGATTAAATTGATCTTGTGGTGTTCCTGTGAAGAATACTTGTTCCACAATAGATAATGGAAGATAGGAAAGGAAAAGAAAAGAAAAAAATTTGTTGTATAGAAAGTATAAATAATCTTAAAATGCATTGAAAAAATTTTATGTTTAATTATAACAATTATGTTATTATGAAATTTATTATTCTTAGATTTTTTTTTTTTTAGCGAGTTTTAAAACTATGCTAAAATGAATATTACGCTAGTAATCACCTATCACCTAGCAGGCTGACATTAATTATATAATGAAAAAAGTTTCCTTATAAATCTTTTTCTCTAAAAGGTCCATAATATAATGCTATTTTATGGCATGAATAATTGACATTTCAAAATAAAGCAATAATACTGGTGCAATAAAGTAAACCAGGCAGATATCACTAAGCCTTGTTCTATACAAGTCTAAGACATAAAATAGTCACAAC
>JAUZNK010100677.1:0-11897 GCA_035046665.1 Euphysa ruthae
TTACGTTTATTAAGTAAATTATTTTGCTTATAAAACATTATCTCAAACTTTTCATTTAAACATAGATTGCAGGATTTTGTGGTTAGATTGTACGGTTTGCACTTTCTTAAAATTTCCGATTTGATTATATAGTTTTTGTTTGCTTCTTTTAATTTCCATACTTCTTTGGACAGCTCGGGTTTGTTTCTATATAATTGGTTTTTGAAAGAAGAGAGGTTTGAGTTTAAAGGATGTGTCGCACAGACCTATAAAAACCTTTTTGTCGTTGATTGGGTCATTTGGAGTAAGTGTGGCTTTGTATATTTTGCTTTTTACGAGACAGTGGTTGTTTAGTGGACATGTTATTTTATTATTGCAGTTGCAGAGCTTTTCATCTTTTCTGGAGTTGTTATTTTGTAGAACAGTTTTATTGTGTGAGTTAATAAATGACATCATGTTTGGCATGCAGCTAATTTTGACTGTGTTTTTTTATTGTTTGTTTATTTATAAATTCTTTTATTTTTTCCATCTGTGTTTCGCATTTATTTTTAAAAATAGCAAGTCCATCATCTCTATATAAACCGATATTGCTTAGGCTATACTTTTTTCCTAACTGTTGTAAGATAAAGCAGCCGAGGAGCTCGCAAATTTCAGTGCCGTCAAACGCACCCATTGTTACATCAAATAAACTACTTTATTTTTTCATCCATGAGTTTTTATTCCCGTCGTAGAGTAAAGATTTTTGTGCGTGGAAAATGATATTTTTTTCCTTTTCTTCAGTTGTTACAAAAGTTTTAGCGAAGTTGATGGCGTTTTTTAAAAGTGTTTGAGTAATAGATGGGTAAAAATCTTTTACATCGAAAGAAAGAAATATTTGTTGTTTTTTGTCTGGAATACTATCAAACCATGCGATTACTTCAGCAGTATTTTTCCATTGGTTGAGTTTTAGCTTTTTTATGAGTTGCTTGTTACTTTTTCTAAAATAACTTTGCTAATTCTTCCCAGTTCGTTTTTAGCAGGGTTTATTAAACGTACAGTAGGTTTATTTAAGAAGTTTTGTTTATGATCTTTTAGAGTGATGAAAGAAGGAGTTTCTGCGTTAATTTCAATACGCTAGAGTATCGGGTCATCTTCGAGTATGATTTTACCGTTTTTGTTTATGATACTTTTTATATTGCTGTTGGTTTTTTTATATTTTGAAGTTATTGAATTATGGAGCAATTTTTCATATTCTTATCTGTTTAGCTTATATAAATTGTTCGTTTTATCAGCAGGAGTTAACAAGTATATATACTTTATATATACTTTGTACTTCACCACAAATTTTCTACATTTTTATTTCTTTCTTTTTCTCATTAAACCTTCATTCTTTAAAAAAATTTAGGTTCACGCAGTTGACAGGTTACTCGAGTAAAAAAAAATCCTGGGTGTAGACTCATAATGTTTTGTAATGTAGAAATAAAAATCGTTGATTTAAAAAAAAAATTTATTGTTGGTACAAAATCTATAGAATATTGAATAGAAAAAATTCAGGCTGGTATTTTAAATGTAATCAAAATATTGCTATTATTTATGATGTTGTTTTATATTTTAGTATACAAACTGACCACAATGAAGATAACACATTTTATTTACTCTCTACTTGGAAAGAAAACGTTGAAAAGCTGTATAAAAACATTTTTTTATTTCATGAGGAATTTCCAGCAGTTTACCAAGATGCTTCTGGAATTAACCATTGGAGTGAACAGAGATATGTAAACATCTTAAAACTTAGACAGAATGCGTTAGATCAAGCCAGAATATCATGGGCAGATTATATTTTGGTAAGTTTTTAAATATCTCACATTTATTTTGAACAAGAATGGCACTTTGAAATAATGCATTTGCTGGTTTGTTTTATAAATTGTATAATTCCATTGAATGTTCTTTATTTCAACATGTTTTTAGACATATGTTATGTATTATAAATATTTTTTCCAAATGCAAATTTAAAAGCCAATGTAGGTAGGTTGCAAGTGAGGCGGACGCGTGTCAGTGGGTTGCAAGTGTGGTAGACACAGAATTTGTTGATTTTAATAAGTATATATATATATATATATATATATCTATATATATTTAGATACAATGCAAGTGGTGGGAAAAATATAAAATAATCAATTAATCTCTAAATCGTTATTTTAGTTCATTGACACTGACAACTTCTTGTTCGATCAAGACACATTAAATACTCTCATTGAAGCTAAGCAGTAAGTTTATTTTTCATTTATTGCTATTTTTGGCGTATCTTGGTACCTCTATTCAGGAACTGTATCACCACAAAACAGGATTGAAATTTGCGTTATTTACTGTGGTTCTATTGCTCATAATCTCATCATGCTCTTCATGTTTCCTTCAGAATTCAAAAAATATTTCTGGCACCATTAAAGAACTTTTTTTGTAAATGTACATGATAAGATAATGCAAATATTGAATGTAATAATGAAATATATAAGTCTCAAAATTGTTTCAGGGAAACTTGATTTTTGGAGAAGAGTATTATATTAGTAATTAGAGAATTATATTAGTAATTTGTAATTAAGTAATTTGTTTTGTCTAAAAGTTACAAAATGTTATTTTTCAAAATTCTGTTTTCCTTTCACCTAAAAACTTTTTCTTTTCCTCCTCTTGACGTAAACCTCTTTCTTAAGTCTCAAGGAAATGTTTTGACCAAAAGAATGATTGTTGGCAGCCACCTGCTGAAATGTTGAAACAGTACTGCATGGTACAACAGAAGTGGGATTTCATGTCTGATTATCAGACACTTTTAGTACAGTGATAATATTGATAAAGAAGATTTTTATTCTGTAGACTAGCAAGTATGTTAATAAACAAAGTTCTTTAATTAAAGTGAAAACATTTTTTAAGGAGACAAGCTTGAAAACAATATTCCTATGATGGTTCGTTAAACATTTTTCCTTACATTATATCAGGTGATGCTCGAATATTCGAGCTAGGCTTTTATAAATTATTTTTGTTTTTGTGAGGGCCCTTTTTGGTACCTTCCACCCCCTTCCCAGAATGTTGTTTTGATGTATTACTTCTAGATAAATTTTGCAGTAATGTATAGCAAACCACTTGTAAGTATAATTTTCTGTAGAGAAATGGCTGTTGTTTGATTTTTAGTGAAATAGCAGCTCCAAAAAATTTTTATAATGATATTGATGATAGTTTGGAACAAAATTGCAAGTAGAAGAGGATAGTAATTTTGCTTTCAATGAGAATGTATGACTCATGCATCCAAAGAGCAGCACGTTAGATTTCTTAGAACTTTATATCTCACTATCAATATTTATGAACTTATTTTGAGAGGAACTAATAGATTTGTACAACAGTTTTTTGATGCATACCTAGATAAAGCAGACAGTACTTATAAGTGGAAGTGGATTGATGTAATAATAGAGGAGCTTGAAGTTTTTCTTGGTATTGAAATGTTGATGGGGATCGTTTTTAAACCTAACATGAACTACTATTTGTCGCGTGATGATTTCAATTCCTCGCACTTGGGATCGTTTCAAGTTGATTCTTGCTTTTCAATGACACATACAATCTATGACCATTTTTTAATACGATCCGCGAGAGAACTGTTTACTCATCGGGCGGACAAAAATCTAAGTGTAAAATGGGTTATTCTTTAGAAATCTAAAACTTCGAATTTGGGAGAGGTGAGGCATCTGTTTACGAGATGTTAAGTTGACAATGAAAACAAAACAATGAAAATAAGTCCATATAAATTCTGGAAAAATAAGGAAAAAACAAATAAGTCCCCTAAGGCTTTAACAATCCGTCTATCAAGCCGTTGTTGATAAAAGGTTACAACAAACACATGGGTGGAGTTGACCGTGTCAACCAGCAACTTCACACTGAACAAGCCTTTTGTAAATCTTACACGTGGTATAAAAAACACGTCTGATCTTGCAAGGTGCATTAATTGCTTCAGTGTTTGAATGTTTTTGTGGCCATTTAAGTAAAGTAGGTCAGAAAATGTGATTTTGGGTTGATACATAATTCCAATTTAAACTGAGACCGGAAAAAGCCATGCTTCTTAATCAGGTTTTTAACTAGATTTAAATTTGATATAGGGAAGTCACTAATAAACAACTTCTTGTTATCAAATATCTAAATAAGGACAATGATTTTCTGGAAAAAAATGAGGTTGTCATGGCTACTAAGTGCATTTTATTTAGAGTCCTGATAGCTCCTATGTTGAGAGTATTTGATCGAAAAAATGCTTACTCAAATTTTTGGGCGGGTGTCAATGAAAAGGTAAGGGTATGCTGATTTAATTGTTTTTTCAGATTCAATAAAGCTTAGTGAGTTAAAATGTATTCAATTTTGTATAATTTCCATTTTAAAACTAAATATTTAAAATTTTTAAATGACCATGGCTTTTCTTCACTTTTTGCAATTCATGACGTTTCTTGAAATTTAATTAGAATTAAACTATTGATTATTTTCGATTTAATCATCTTTGTTTTACAAGCAGAGTAATTGATGAGATGTTAAACTAAAGGCTTGTTGAATTACTTGTAGTGTTTTTGGATCAATTTAAAGTCACTTTTCTTATTAAAACATCCAGATTGAGGCAATACCAAAAAGGAGGAAAGATGTTTGAATATTTTTTTCCCTGAGCAAACGTGATATTCTATCATTTGCCTCAACTTACTGAAAGATATTTTTATATGCGTTCCAAAAGGACTTCTCATCTTCTTTAACCGCTATATTTTTAAAGAAAGATAGATGAATAATATAAACGTCATAATATAAACTTTTAAGCATTGCTCTTTTCATTAATTTTCTTATGTGCCTGCTTGGAAATGATAGTTTTGTTATCATCTCTCACAATTTTTGTTTTAAGGTAGGCTGCAAGATGCAAGAAAGATATTTAGGAGATTTCAATTTAAATCTTTATCTCAATTTAAACTTCTTTTGTAAATCTTATGAAAATAAACCAATAAGCTACTCCCCCCCCCTCCTCCACTCCTAGGAGGAAGAAATTATGTTGGAATTATTTGTAGGGTTATTACAAGCGTGTTCCAGAGTATTTTCCAGTATTACGAAGAGAACGTATTGGGACATTTTACGTGCCAATGATTCATTCAACATTTTTGATAGACTTACGCAGTAATTTGACTGATAATTTGCAATTCCATCCAGTTCCAGAAACATTTGATAGTGATATTGATGATATTATAATTTTTGCTGAATCAGCAAAGCAAGCAGGTTAGTGGAGATTCAATTTCTAAAATATATATTATTTTAAGGAATTAATAAATGGTAATAAATTACTAATTAATAATAATAATTACTATTATTATAAATATTATATCTTTATATAATTCTATATATTCCCAGAGTTTTGATATGCTTTTGATATATGTGCTGATTTCAAATTTCTGCTATACTTAAACTCATTGATAAATCATGAAAAGTTTCCTAGAAGCTAGTAGTGCGAAGTAATTTCATTAAATTTCATAGAAAATCTTACAAATTATTTGATATTCAGAACAAAAGTCATCAGGTGCTTAAAGTGATTGTTAATTTTGTTTTATTCTAGGGATAAGAATGGCAATATGCAATTCCAAGGAGTTTGGGACAATGATGGACGTCATTCCTCATACATACACTTTATATGAAAGGCATGTTCAATTCACTGATGTTTTTGTTGATTATGCAGGTAAATTAAACAACTGATTAAATTATCCTTCCTGTTGAATTAATATGCTAGATTACCTTAGATGACATCTTGAATTTTTAACCTTTCCAGAACTGTTTTATTTTGGTACTTGGCCCGAATATTTAAATGACTCATTTTGCATTAAGCTCTTTTGACTCGTATCATAAGTCATGTCATATCTTAAGTTGCGTTGTATCTTAAGTTAGTCGTATCTTAAGTCACGTTGTATCTTAGTTGTGTTGTAATCTTACAAGATTCATATTGAGAGGAGCTAGTAAAAGCACTGCTGATATTGATTTTTGTTTGGCTCTAAAACTTGTTATCAGGAATTGGGATGAGCTAGAAAAGCAAAGATTTTCAATTTTTCAAAATTATTATTTTTAGGTACAGAGCTCGACTATTTTATTTCGGTTATTTTATGTCCAAGAAACAAAGTTTTTTAGCTTTTTTGTAACTTCCCTAGTGGGTTTATTCCCAACAACATTTTTTTTACAGAAGAGAAGTTTTTATTTTGTTGAACATAGTGGAGGGAGAGCATCTTGTCTGTTAATATTTTAATACCTAATTTGGTATCTTATTTCTTCTGTTGCTAAATAGATAGGTTTGAAACTTTAAACTGCAGTTGATTAGCAGAGAGACATTTGGCTGGTTTTACAAACAGCTAGCTATATAGAGGGTGGTTTGAAAAATAAAGTAAGAATTTGGGATCGCACACCTTAATGAAGACCTGCACGCCATAGGACAATAAGTGAATTTAGGCATGCGATGGCTGCACATGTGCCATTTTTTTATGACCAGGTATGCATCAGTAGTTGATACTTTTCTCTGAATTACTTTCTGTGTTCCCACTTTTAATGTTACCACCAGCAGCATTACCTACCCTTTTCCATTTGAAGCACTAAAGAAGTTCCAGCATAGTTTTAAACTACGTTGCTTTTCCACCCAGGGTATTGCTGATGCAACAAAAAAAATTTTAAACTGACTACTCGGCACATCTGAGAAAACTTGTAGCGTTTTCACAACAACAAGGTTACGTTAGAGATTAGCTTATAAACAAATACAAGATAAGAATCCTTAGAATGATTTAAACCATCCAGAAACTGTTATAGGTGATGGACAGGAATCCTGATGCCAAAACGCAGCATAGAACACGGTAATTTGCTTTTTGTTCCAATGTGCTGACTACGCTTCATCTTGTCACACGAGTTGAAAGTTTTTTCACAAAATCCATCTGAAGATTTGTGGCAACTGGATCACTCTGAAGTTGGACTTCATGATCATGATGCGGTCTTGACTGTTTCTGTTAAATAAAATAGTGCAGACAAAAGGAAGGCAAAGGTTTTGAAAAGCTGTTGAAAAGTTCATTAACTAGTCAGTTCCGCTCAAATCTTAAGTACTACACAGGTATTCCAGTAAATTCCATTTGTTCTATTACATACAATATCCACAGAAAATGCATGTGTAATAAAAATGGAAAATAGAGTCAAACTTGTGTAAGGCTTCAAGCATTAAGAATATTTCTCAGAATTGGGCTTGACAAAAGGACATCAGCTGGATGTAAACTTGCAAACTTCGATTTTCCAACTGATTATTCTGGATGTTCTTCCTTAAAAAGTGCATATGCCTTGCTAACATTCATAATCAAATAACGATTTTGCATAGTTTTTTTATTATTGTTTGACCTCACATCAATAGTGTCTCGTTTTCCAGGTGCTTGACGGGATATTTCGTTATGCTCGTGAAAATCTTGAACCAATAGTATCAAGTGTCTCATGCTGTTCTTTTTTCTGGACTTTTGATATCACTTGTTTGCATTTACTACTTTAGGTTTTTTTATGGGGACTTTAGTAGTGCTTTGTAAGGCAGTGATTTTGATTCTGCTTTTTTTGTCTATTTTTAATCTTTCTTTCTATACATATATTTTTTTTTCTTTCAAGCTGTACATTAGAAAACCTTTTTTCCTTTCTCCTTCTAGATTCTTTGTCTTTAATTGCATATTCACCAAGTTTTTCTAACTGTTTTTTATGATATCTCTTTTGATGATCAGCAGGTGTAAGATCTGTTAAATCCAAGAAAAAATAGAACTTTCTTCAAATAGTTATTTTAAAATGAGGCAAAAAATTTCAATGGCAAATTAAACAAGGCCAAAAAAGAATATTGCAAAGACGATATTGAAGACGATACCGAAAATGAGTATTATATGAATATTGTTATATCAGTATAAGGTGTTACGAGATGCATAAAATTTGCAACTCATCAAAGGATCAATGGAGTAACAGCTGTCCATATAAAGGCTCAGTGCACGCGAAGGAGAGCCTCAAGGATAGCATCCATCCTCCAAGTTTTGCCCGTTTAAACACCCGTTCCTTATTAAAAGAGCAAAATGAATTTTGTGAAATCATGAAAAATCAATGAAAGAAGTTTTTACTATGATCTGGATCAGTAAAGTTGGTAAAACTTTACTTGTGGTTTCAGATTAGTTTATTTTCAAAATATTGCCTGATGTTACAGTGTGGTATAAAATAATGCCAAAAAAACTTGGAAAGAAAATTGTCCTTACACAATTTACAACGTTTGTTTAGATCATCTATTGGAGTTTGTTTTGCTATGAAAATTTGGATTCCTACCTTTTGGTGGTTTTCTTAGAATTAGAATTATCACTGCCATATTTGTTACTACGTGACTTGTCACATAGTACCATATTTGTTACTTCGTGACTTGTCACATAGTACCATATTTGTTACTACGTGACTTATCACATAGTAACATATTTGTTAGTACGTGACTTGTCACATAGTAACATATTTGTTACTACCTGACTTGTTACAGCATGACTTTAGTGGTAATGATGAATCAGTGAAATTCTTCATTTATATTATCCTTGTCACTATAAGTTAACAATTTTGTATATATAAATATATAAATATATAGCCAGCAATATGAATGAAATGTCTGTTACTAAAGCTTGTATTTACTATTTAGTGTATAATCCACCTTTACCGAGAAGTTTAAACGTTCCTCATAAATATCCAGCCCCTACATATGGTGTTTTTGATGAGGTATGTGAATTAAAAGATTAATACTAAGCATTTACATTTGCAGAAATTTTCTGTAATTTTAGTGCTTTTAAAAATCCCATAAAAACTGGGGTTAAACCCATAGTACAATATAGAAACTGGGGTCCAACGCATAATACAATACCGAAACTGTAGCTTGAATGTCAAATTGGGCCGGAAAATGGAGCCAATTTAAAAAGCCTTTAGTTGTTTGTATGGATATCTCCTTTGGAGAGATATGGCATTATACAATTATATATTGTAGAATTCCAAACAACTCCTAATTGTTATTAAAGAGTGTAGTTTTGATCACTGCAAACAATTTATTTATTAAGAATCAAAGATAAGCTCTATATGATTTAATTTGTTTAATAAACAGTTTAACATAATTTAACAGTTAACTAGTTTCCATGATAATTATGATTGGTTATTATATAATTATGCGATGATAATTGCGAAGTCGGAGAAGTTAAATATACTACCCAATTTGCAGAACAGTGAAGACTTTCTGACATGTGAAAGCAGTGCAAGGGATGCACTTGATAAATAAGTTTGAGAAAAGTTGCTTTATACCCCTATCTATCTGTCTATCTATCTATCTATCTATTCTATATTTGCAACTTTTGAGACTTTTGTGATAAGTTTAAAAGTATCTTTAGAAATAATGATTTTTTTGTCCAGGTATTTGTAATTAATTTAAGAAGAAGACCTGATAGAATGGCTATAATGGAAACAAATTTGAAGGAATTGGGATTCAAATATAAAACATTTGAAGCTGTTGATGGAAAGTACGTAGTTGTAAATGTTTATTACCTAAAAATTGCCAATGTGAATTTCAAATTTTTTTTAATTTAAAAAAAAAAAGAAATAAATAAAACT
Source organism: Euphysa ruthae (assembly GCA_035046665.1). Lineage (NCBI taxonomy): Eukaryota > Metazoa > Cnidaria > Hydrozoa > Anthoathecata > Corymorphidae > Euphysa > Euphysa ruthae. Next base: position 9,628 of record JAUZNK010100677.1, read on the forward strand.
ACAAATAAATGGAAACTAATATGTTTTTTGGCTGCTAATCTCTACATTTCTATTTGAAAAGTTTTAAATAATGACTTATAGTTATATGAATTATTGTTTGGGTGAACTGAACTTCTGACACATGGTTTCTCGGTGCTTTACTCCTGAGCTATAATAGCAATCATAAAAAAATCATGTTATCTGTTTTTAGTTATAATTTTAGAAATATCCGTCTATCTCTACTGCTATTTAAGATGAGTATGTTTAGTTACATATCAATCACAAACCTGCCCATTACCGTTGTTTTATAACTGGATTTACATACAACTGAAGACTAGAGGTTGATATTTCTTACTTTATTGCTGAATTAACCAGGGATTGGATGTTTGATTATCTTTTCCTGTGAAGCAAATTTATCTATTTGACAAATTTTTTCATATTTAAGGTAAATATATTTCATATTGAAATTTAATTTTTAGACTTCTTACTAAGAAACAAGTAAAAGAAATGGGAATAAAAGGTTTGGAAGGTTTCAAAGATCCATACTTGGATAGGTTTGAAAATTATATTTTTATTGTATTAATTGTATTAAAAACTGCACTGTCCATTCAATCTCTAATGAATTTTTTCATTACTTCTCAAACTTTATGAAAATTACAAAATCGTAGAATACCAAACAGTTTTAAAATGAAGTCTAAAACTGGAGACAATTTCTCACATCAAGAAAAAAATTTCTTTACTTTTTCAAAAAAATAATTACCAGGGCTTATGTTTAATTGAGTGCGCCTGTTTTGTGAAATGTTTATTGAGTGCACCTGTTTTGTGAAATGTTTATTGAGTGCGCCTGTTTTGTGAAATGTTTATCATTAGCCTTGTATAAAAAGAACCGCAAATTAGAAATAACCTGAAAAATCTAGAAAAATCTTGAAAACTGCTTTAATTTTTGCTTTTCCAGGTTTTTTCTTCATTAATGGAGATTTTTTAATCAAATTATTGATTTATGCTCAGAGTCTTTGATTTATTTTCTACATTTTATTTCTTCGATCGCTTGTAATTGTTGGCTTTAAAATTCTGGGAAATATTTTATTTGTGAATCAAAAGTTTTCACGCAAATATTTTAGAAGTAGCAGGCCTTGTCATGAGTAAATGCATAGGTGGGCTATATTAAGCCCACGTAGGGGATATTGTGTGGGCTGTCTGCCCTGCTCCCTCCCTCTTTCTTTCCCCATCCACCCCCTTACTTCTTCTTTAACCCCTTTGCCTTTCCTTCTCCAACGCCTTCCCATCGCTGCCCACCATGGTTGTGCTGCAAGGGGAAATTTTAAAAATTACATACATGGAGATTGTCGCTGAACGTCATTCTATGGACAACAGACAATAATGAATAAACAGTAACATGCTTTTCTACTGTTGTATAATTTCGTCATAGTTTCTCACAAAACAATTAAAGACAATGTTTGAATAATTTGTTTGCAAATTTTTTAAAACCATTGTATGAGCAAATAAAATAAATTAAAAGTAGAAAGAATAGTTTCACATAAGTACATAGTACACATTTTTCCAGATGATGAAATCATTAGTTGTAAAGTAGTTATGATATTCTTCTGCACTGTGTAAACATACTTCCGAGCAATGAGCAGTATAAATAAGTTTAAATAATGTATAGACGATGGAAAGATAAACTATAAAACTACGATTAAATTTTAAATGAACCTGTACTTCCTAGAAATGAGCCATTTTAAAATAAAATTTAGGCATTTGAAGTAAAGGCAATAGAACAACAAAATAATTTAAAATAAAGGTGCTGACGAAAGCAAATATGTTTATATACAGTCCAGGTGTTTAAAATTTACTTAACAGTTCAACTGAAATAAAAAAAACAACGTTATAAGGCGTGGAAGTTTAAAGGCGCTATTACACGATAAAATATATTGCAAACATATACAGAAGTTATGTTATTCTATGTAATATTCTACCGTGTAAAATTTACTTCTGTTCAATTTAAATGTTCCAAATATTTTATTGATTTCATTTCATTTCAAATTGAAAATATTCAAACATTTTCTGTGGACATCAAAGGATACACACAGACGCTTAACCTTTTACATATACACCTTTTTGTTGGTGTAATTTGAGTTGAGTTTATCAAATTAGAATATTTATAGTAAAAGTAAATTTATTAGCTTTTTTACCTTCTATTTTATTTTTTAAATGTTGAGAATAATAAAAATTGATCAGAATTATTCATCTTCGGCACACTGAACAAATGTATATGCTTGCAACATATGTTA
>JAUZNK010100688.1:0-11897 GCA_035046665.1 Euphysa ruthae
AAAAGGTTTTTGATGTTACTCTTGTAGGATCCCTGATTAGTTGTGAAAGACCAAATGTAGAACAAAATTCACTATACGTATTTAAAAGTGCCAGAACGACTCTCGTCTACGCAAAGTCCCCTGATTACTCAAATAAATTCGCAATTTGGAGGATTGCCTTTATTGCCTAAAATTATCGAGTAAAAAAAATCGCGGAACGTTTTTCTTAGGACTATATTCCCTGTAATAGGCTAGATAGTTGTTAAATCTAAGCCGGAACTTCGTAAATGTACTATCCACATATTGTCTTTTGCAGGTTTTGCATTGTGCTAAGTATACTGTGTTGGAAGCATTGCAGTTAAAAATACCACCCCAAATCTTATAGGTAACTTTAACCTGTTTTTCTTTAAAGGAACTACTGCTCAGTACAGATCGACGCACACCTTAACGTTTTCCACCACACGCCATATATTCCCCGATAGCATTACTCGCCGAAATTTTGGCTCTAACTAGCAGGTCTTTAAGGTATTTCTAGTTATTACCATTGCATTATGATTGCTCTTTTTGAATAAAGATTTTGTCTTTCTGTTATTATAAGTTGTTATGCTATTATTAAGTAATACACCGTAATTACTTGAGAGCGCCCGGGAAGCCATTTTCTATAAGGAACTAAAATACGCTGTGTACAGTTTTTGCATTTCAAATTTTTAATGGAAGATTGCCAGTAAAGAAGTGTCTTCTTTTGCTTCAAAGTCGAAAGTCAATATCTATTTTTTTTTTTCGAAAATAAAAAATTCAATAAAAATAAATTGCGTGACTGTGTTTGAACCACTTACACAATAGCGTCGCAGTGACGCTAACGTGGGGTAAATAATGAATGAGACACCCATTATTTAAGTGTAATATGGTCCTTGTTATTTAGGAATAAACAAAACGAAAAATATTGCAAAGAAAAAGGTTTTCAGGACCAAACAGATGCTTTAAAAAACGAAATAGTCCAAATAGAAACCTAAACAGCATAAAAGCATTGATGTTATTGTCGAAGAAGAACAAAATATTGATGGTTACTAAAACACAATTCCATTCCGTTCTTCCTCAAGAAAAAAGCTTGAAGCTAGTTATACTTTTGTAGATTATGAAACAAAACATAAAAAGTTTTGACAGCCTTGTTGACTGTAACATAAACAGATTTTGATATCCTTGTTGACTGTAACATAGAAAATTTTTTACTGCCTTGTTGAATGTAACGTAAAAGGATTTTGACAGCCTTGTTGGCCGTAAAATAAAATTTCATTTAGGTATTTACTTAAACGAAAGAGAAGTGTGATACCCGATCCATTTCGAAAATATTTTATTGAAATCTCAAAACATAAAAAAACGGAATTTTATTCACAATAGTAATCTTTATAATATTTAAAAATCTCTTTATACAAAATTTTCTTTTGAAAATTTATAATTTCATAAATAAAATCAAAAATTTAACTGAATAAATTATAACAAACTCATAATAGTTACAATAAAGTAGAAACAAAATTATATAACATCTACAAATGGAAGATGATAGAAACAAAACGCCACATTTATGAGCTGATTATAAATTGTGGTTTTTCTATTCTTCAAGGTTCTCCTCATTATTCTTATTTATACGCCAGTAAGCTAGGATTCTGCCCAGAATATTGCTCTTTGTTTTCTCCAATTCCACTCATAGTGATGATTTCACTGTTGGGCTATCTGTTAATATGCATTTTTTTTCTAAATGTTGGGTAAGTCAAATCAAAATATTTTCAAGAGCTTACCAAAAAATTTGTAAATTTATCGATATGTTGGGAATTTTCTGGTTAATCTGATAAAAGTATTTTATTCGAAAATTGCGATGAAAAATCCCCATTTCTTGTAAAACGACACCGCGTTCTATCTTGATATGGTTGGTAAGTTAATACTCAGAAAGTGACGTTTTAGTCATGCTATTGATTACAAAAACTCAAACGGCGACTCATTGCCACAACTTAGTTGACTTTTTAACTTGTTACAGTTACTCTGTTTGTATTACTCTGTTCATAAAATCAAATATAAATTGGCATTGTTGTTACGAAGGATATCTGAGATAATTCTGAGAAAGTTTTAAATTCTTTATGAATTCTTACAAAAACATCTTAAAAATTCTAAAATAAAGCAGATACCTAAATTACACGGAAATTGAGATTCTCTTAAAAAAAAAGAAGAAATTTTTTTAGAAAAATAACTAAAAAATACAGGTTAAGCATTCATAATGACAAACATTTGCTATGCTTCTGCCAGCTCATCGGATATAATTTTCGCTTTCTCATCATCATCTTCGTTTTCAATGTCGAAATCTTCTTCTAATGGAGTAGTGGACATATCTTTGTAATATTTGACTTGCCCTCTTTTAGAGAGGCGACGCCGCCATAAAAACAAAAACACTAAAATGATAGCTGTGGTAACAAGCACTGATAAAACAATAGCCAAATATAATCCATACTGAGTTGAAGAACCTAAATAAAAGATAAAATAACAAAATAAGTTTCAAAAGAATTATGTAATAAAGTTCTGCTTTCACATTTAAAAGCAATTTAAATATCCTAATACATTGTTTAATTGATTTAATCAGAAAAAAATGTTTTTTAAAGCCGGAAAACTTTATTACGGAGAAGCTTGTAGCAAAATTTAGCTTTCCATGAAAGTCTTAAAGCGACGCTGATGATTAGTTTTAACAAAAGAACTTCAAAGAAATCCAAAAGCTATATTTGATATGAATTGCTATGAATTTTCTCGGTTTATATTAAATTTCTTTAGAACTTTTTGATTCAATTTTCATGAAATTGGATTTCAAAATTTCTAAAAACCATCTGGGAATACCTCTACGCCACAGTCATCTAAGGCTAGATACACCCTTGAGAGGATCTACCATGGGGAAAAATTGTTTGTCATCAAAAGGTCCCTTGATATGGAACAGGCTTTCTAATGAAATAAAATTGTTCCTAAAGAACAATATCAAAGCATGGCAACCCTGTTACCTGCTAAACTTCGCGATCCATATTTATCAAATCAATTGCAAAGCCATGATATTCTTGTCACTCTACATTTTAAGACAATGCAAGAACAACATAAATAAAAAAGTAAAAAAAAAAAAAACCGCTCTGTTTTTGCTACAAAAGTTGTTATCTAGAACAAATTATACTTGTATTTGTTGACTTAGAATATAAAGCACATTTAACATTAAATTTAAGGCTGTTTTATTTCTTTTTTGTCAGTAAACTAAACAATATTGAATTAAATGGCGTCATCAGCTTTATTGAGTTATACGAGTTATTAGTGAAAACAAAAAAATTGTAAAAATTATTTAAAAAAGATAATAGATAATATTGAGATGTCACCTTCATAATAATAGATAATAATAATTAATATCATTATGTAAAACAAAACATCATTTGAGATTAACATCGCAGCATATATGCTCAACTCCTAGCGAGAGTATCAAGAGTATTGTTGAGCATTTATGCTGCAAGGTTAATCTCAAATTTATGCTTTATTTTACATAATATATCACTCACACTAGAGATGACACTATCTTCTATATTATTATTATTATAAATATTATATATATAATTATATAAATTAAAATTATTGGGTGTGCATCTGAGTATGCACTGTCGTACATGCGCACTTGGTGGCAATTAAAGATGTAGTTTTTGAACCACTCAAGCAAGCTCTACATTATTTATTCCAAATGATGGTACCTTGGATAACAGTATAGGGTGACTTAGGATATTAAATGCCTTCGATAAGTCTATTAAAAGGGCACCAACTAGGTTCCCTTTATTGACTTGCTTTTTAATATGGTCGATTTAGTAAACAGAAGCTAACTCTGTTTATCGCTTTTTCATAAAGCCAAACTGTAAATTATTTTCTTCAAAATCAACTGTTTGCAGATAAATCTTTCAAGGATTTTTGAAAACACAGACAGTATAGAAAGGGTTTTTACCAAATAATTTACCAAGTACGTTAATGGACTAGCTAATACGCTAGCAGGATCTTTTATAAGACGGGGCGGGATGTTGTCTAGACCAGTGGCTTTTTTTAACTTTTGTTAACTTTAATTGTTTTTCAACAAAGAGCTCGCTGACGTAATTGAATTTGAATGATTTAATTGTAAAATACTTATTGTAAATAGTGCTTTTCCAAATGAAGTTTTTAAGTGGAAACGATGCATGTTTCACACTCAATGCAATTGAAGAAAAGCATCTATGAAATGTGTTTGCTTTTGATGACGGTGAAGAGTCACTATTGTTTACAGATGGTACATTATTACTATTTTTAGATGATTTGCATGGGAATACTTGTTTAATTTGAAACCAAAAAGGTTTTGGATCGTGACTATGTTCAATTAGTAGTATTTAAGGTAGTCGGTCTCTTACTTTACGGATGAGACTTGTGCAGCAGTTCTTTAAATGCTTATAGTTTTTCCAATCGTAATCAATTTCTCTTTTTCTTACTTTTTGTAATAATTTATCCTTGTTATTCATGTTTCATTTTATTTCCTCTGTTAACCACGGAGTGAAACTACCTTTAACTCTTTTACTTATCAAGGACACATGATTTAGGAATGACTTTGACAGTATGTCTTGCATAAAAATCCATACAGAATATATATTTTGAAGATTGTACAGAGGTGTCCAGTCTACTTTCTGAAATTTTCAGCACAGATAATTTTTGTCACAGTTTTTATAATTTCGACAAGTAATTGTGCAATGAGCAAAAACTTCATGGTTTAGCTTATGTACAAATCATACGCAATCATCAGTGATCACAGACAAATACATCATGTTTAAAAAATATTTTTTGAGAGATTTGTGAGAATACAGTCAATTAAGTACTTGTATCGTTTGTTGTTCTGGTTGGTTTATTTATAATTTGTCCAAATCGTTGGACTTGAACAGTTTCTTTGGTGGTTTTGTTAACATTGCGTTTTAAGTAATCGGCATTAATATCTCACACAATTATTGTTTCTAGTGATGCGTTATTTGTTTTGGTTATTGCTGTAATTAAGTGATAGTTAAAACTTTTTTCGATATATTGAGACAAATCAGGGGGTCTGCATATGCAACAAAAAAGAATAATTAATTATAATTATCTGTAGGCGTATGTTTAATAAATGTTTCTAAGAAAGAAAAAATGTCTACTCGATTTTCGTCACAAAAAATGGTTATAAATTATCCAAATTATTGAACAACTCTTTGATATTTTGATACTTAAACCTCTAGCTCTTGTTAGGTTCGTAAGATATATATTCACCAGTCCTGGACATGATTCAATGTCACCACAACTCAACAGTATAAACAAACTCTTTTGTGAGAAATTCATTCTATTCAACCTTGCACAACCATTTACTATATATAAACTATGACAAATAAATGTTACGATATCTCTTTTGAATAAATCCAACATCATAAATGTAACACTTATACCATCTGGACAAAGGTTCTTTTTTAATGTAAGAACTTGTAAAAACAATCTCCATAATTAATAACACGTCTATCAATTTCATTATTACTCCCATCTGAATCTTATAATCAGTAGCAACTCAGTTAAGAGGATCGATATTTATCTTTTAAACCCCAAAATTATGAAAATTTGTTAAATGTCTTCTCCCTTTAATAGCTAACGTCACCTCTCTTAGAATTGCATTCAGAATAATAATAATTACATTAACATAGTTAATATGTTGTTTGCAGTTTTACACCGTTCAATTACCTCATGGTCACTGTTTTGAATGCCCACATATATACAGGCTTTAGGTACACTTATAGATCCGGAGAAAATCCCAACACCACACAAAAAATAAATCACAACCATAGACTTATTTCACTCCCAACATGGCAGTACTCTCTTCACAGAGCAAGCAACATATCAGAAGAAAAATAAAGTCATACCCAACTATATAAAAAGATTACCATAAGCCTGTGACAACGTGAAAGGCAAAAAATCAATTCAGCAAAACCCCAATAATATTATAATTATAACATAAATATTATTATATAACAATATAATATAGCAAATAATAATAATAACACTCTAATATAAGCAGTTAATGTTGAAAACGGTTAAAATGTTGAAAACGAAGCTAGTTTACAAGTAAACCTGATAATGATAAAGGCTCGTGGAAATCAGCAAAACACTATATTTACACAAAAATTTTTGTTTCACTTTGTAATTAATAAGACGGATGGAAAAAATCTTTAAATAGTATAATAAATTCTAATTCGGTTCTTTTTTCAGTCAACAATCCCTCTCAACATAGCTTAACACCCAGATCCAAAATAACCACCCATAAAAGATTTAATGAAGTGAAAGAGAATCAAAACATGGTGTTTTGCTAAGAAATAAACATAAAAATGATAATAGGAAAAGCACGGTTTTCAATGAAAAATTAGCTGAATACATTTATATATCATCAAACAAAACATTTATACCATATCAAAGTTAACAATACGAAACCGAAAGTTTTCATACAAAAACAAATTTTTAACAATGCAAAACCAGCAAGCTCACAAAAATATACACCTTCTTGCATTGGGAAATTAAAGCTCTGCAAAATTCTTAAGCGAAAATTTAAAAAATGCTTATTCGTTAGAAAATTTGTAAGTTTATAGGTTTTACAAACAACAACTATTACCAAATGAATTTGGAATAATGAAAGCTATGCAAAAGATTTGGTAAAAGAAAACTCTACTTACCAATACACGTAAATGTTACATCAAATGGTAAAATCATCAAATGTTATTTGGAAAATAACTATAGCTACTTCATCTAGACTAAACTTTTGCAAAAAACTGTTCTGTTTTAATTCAAATGGAAGATGACGATTTAATCTTAACTTGAAGACGGAAAATACTTTAACTATCTTATTAAAACTGAGCAATTTAAGGTGAAACAATACCATTAACAAATTATCAGGGTTATCATGCACTTTCATCTGCTATACTTTATAAAAAACCATCGTTAATTATTTTCAATATTCTGCATGAGTTGACAGTCAACAGCATGACAGCGAAGGAAAAAGATCTTCTATAACATGCATTTGGCAGCAATTGAGGACATATAGTCTTTTGCTGTAGCGCAATAATACAAATTAAAGCAATTTTTTTCATTTCTATTATTCTTTTAATTTCCTTGAATTTGGAGGAAATTTTTTAACACTTTTCATCAGTTACAACAGGTAATTTCAGCTCATTAGAGATTGGAAATTTTTTGGATGAAATGCAGAGTAAATGGGGCCAGTTAGAAACTACCGGTTAAGTTAATGACAAAAGTTAAGGAAATTTATTATCACAGGTTGTGATTTAGTAAGAATAAATGGGAAAAAAAACAAAGATTACAGAAAAAAAAAGCAAAAAGTTAAAAATGAATATTGTCTTGTTATTTACCAAATCAAATATGAATATCTCCTCTCTTTATAACTCCACAAATACCTGATTTCACGAAGCAACTAGTTCAGCGAAGATTTTTATGGTTAACAAAAGATTATATTATTTACCTTTATCTCCTATGGGTTTTTTACTGATAACAGAAAGATCCTCCGTAATAACCTTAAAAAAAAATATACAATTTGAAATATTTTTTAATAGTTTTAAAATGTCAAATTTCTGAGCTCATGATATAAATTCAATTAGAACAGAATGTTTTTTTTTATTATTTTTTTATATTAGCCCAATAACATTTTCAAAATGATTAATTTTTCTAATTTATTAGAAACAATATCTAATGTAAAATTTCAAGATTAATTTTTGAGAAAAGTCAAATAACACAAATGATGCAAAGCATACTTTTCACAGTACTTGAACTTAATGCAGAAAAAAATTGAAATTCTGGTTTTAAACTGGCTTTAGGCTTTCAATGACCGTAGCTATTTGGGCATTTTCGGATCTAGTGCCAAATAATCAGTTTTTTTCAAAAATGATTTTACAAAGCCAAACTATTGAGAATTTTGGCCGAGCACAATGACTTAAATCGTTAAAACAATGTTTAACACATCACCAACAAAATATAAGAACTATTAAAAAAGTTAATAAATAAATAATAAACACATTATTACTGTTTTTGATTCACTAGGATATGATGTTGGCTTAGACTTTGTAACTTGCTTAGTTGCTATAGAAGGTTTAAAGAATGGCTTGATCCTTGGTGTTCGCGTAACAACACTACCTTCACATTTCTTTCCATGAACTAAACTCATACCACGAGGACATAGACATGAAACTATTCTAGCAAAACCATGATTTGCAAGAACACATAAATGACTACATCCATTGCTATTACCAGCACATGGATTTGAATCTATAAAATAAGATAAAAATATTAAATAAAATCTACCAATTAAGCAAATCGATCAATGAAGGACCTTTGAAACCGTTTTTGCTAAAAATTTTTGTGCAACAGTTATTTTTTTATAAATATATACATATATTTATATATATGCACAAGTATATATACAAATACATATATTTATTTTTAAAAATATTGGTGTTTGTCAACTCAGTCATTATAATAAATAGAAAATTTTTTTTAAAAACAACATGTCATGAGTTATAATATTTGACGTTTCGTGAGACAAACTGCTCCCATCATCAACCTGCAGCCTGATAATGTTGTTTTTAAAAAAAATTTTCTATTTATATATATTTATATTGGCAATTTTAGAAAAATAATGGTTTATAGTGGTATTTAATGACAACTTTGAAGTTTTTTCTTCTCTTTCCTGCATTACCCAGACATAGCTTGAAAAAGAAGTTTTTTTAGACATTTTTTTGTATTTAAAAATGCTGTTTAGTTAAACATCTATTGTTATAAACTTGGTAATCCAAAGTAAACGTTTTTGTATGTTTATTGGGAATGGACGCAATTTATTTGTAAACAAAGTTGTCTGCTCAACAATTTCTGTTCACTGTACAATTTTATTTTTAACAACAATTGTAATCCAATGTTTTTCCCCAATTATCAACAATCCATAATATGTGTAATTAATTCTTCAAGTGTAAAAATTATATACATACCTAATGGTTGTCGGGAGGAATGTAGCACTTTTATATCCATTGGCGCAAATGCATCTGCTTTTATTACATCAGTACGAGACGATGCAAACTTTGATACACTCTTGATACTATCTCCATTCCAATCAGTGAAAAAAAGTTTATCTTCAAAGTTATCCAAAGAGAAAGGGTGGGCAGAGCCTAAAATGGATTTTCCGTTGTTAATACATATCAGAAAAATTTTTAAGGTCAGCTATTGCTATATGCCCAATATTATAATATGAACACATGACCAAAAATATCACCTACAACAGTACTAATAAACAATTGCTGATTATCCAGCTGCATGATAAAAGAAAACTGCAATTAACACAAAATTGCTGAAAACTCTGTACTTCAAACCAGCATTTTCTTCACTTCCAAATTCTATTATTAAAATATAATAGAGTGCATGGGAGGAAGAAGTGTTGATTAAGTTTAGGATAAACCCAACATTATAAAAACTATTGTTAAAATTACTATTATCTTAGTGGACTATTCATCTTAGTGGACTGTTAATTATTTATGCTCTTAATAAGAATGAGAATAAAGCTAACTTATTGATAATTTTTATTTACCTAATAATGTCAATATTTTCCTGTTCTTCCCGTCTAAATCAACGACTTCCAATTTCTTGAGCTTTGCATCAATCCAGTACAATTTTTTCTGAGTAAGATCAATAGTGAGTCCATTCGGCCAAACAATATTTTCTGATATTATTTGTTTGCGTGTGTTAAGGTCTCCATCCATGGATATCTTTTCAATTGCAGCTGATTCACCCCAATCACTCCAGTATACAAATCTATAAAGTATAATGTATTTTCCAAGTTTTAGTTATTATTGTGTATTTATTGAAGTAGATTAATTTATATTCATGGCATATCCTGATAAATCTTATGTATGAAATTTTGATGATACCAGTAAGGAAAGTTTTAGGGTTATATAAGATTTTTTAAATAAAAATAAGGTTCATTTAAGCTTTTGAATTTCAATTTTAACTGTATCCATGCTTTTAGTAAATGTTGTGAGTTCCCCACCTCAGATCAATTGCCTTAGTGAATTCTCAAAAGATCTAGAAAATTACCCTTCTAATGGATCAACTGATATAGCCCTTGGCTCAGCTAAGCCAACGTTAACCAAATCAGTATTGTACTTCCCTTCCACATCAGCTACTTCAATAGTTTTGTATCCTGTATCAGTCCAATACAATTTCCCGGTTATCCAATCTACTGCTAATCCATCAGGTGTGTGTATATTCTTAATAACGATTTCGTTTTGATATATGGAATCAATTTTAGCACGATTTATCGTTTCGTCTACAATATCCGTCCAGTATATGTAGTTATTCTTCACATCAAAGTCCATACTTACGACTCCATTCAATCCAGTCACAGCGAAGTTGTAGACGTAGCCTTGTGTTGAAATTTTCCGTATGTCTTTTCTGTTGGCAAAATAAATCCAACTGTTATCATCTGAAATCAACAAAACTTTTTTTAATACAATATCTAGCATCTAAAATGATTCTATCAATATTTTGAGTAAAAATGCTGTGAAATTAGGTCCTTAATATGTCTTTTTCTGGCTTCTTCAGCCTTAGCTTTCAAACCAATATTTCACACTTTAATATAAGACTTTATCTATAGTATCTCAAAAGCTGATCGCAAAAATAGACAAAAAGATCATACTTTCTGACTTTCACTATGCAGAAATTAATAGGCTATATGTCGTTGTTGGTGCAAACATTTGAGTATGCATAGCTAAAAAAGATATGGAGCATTAACCTTCAATTAATAAAAAATAACATTCTAACACTATGCACAATTTGTTAAAAAATGCGAGAATACTCTTTTTTTAAACTGCTATTAACATCAAAAATTTAATAAAATTACTTTTTAAGGAAACATGAAACAGAAAGAAAAATTGTTTTGTTACATCATACAAGCAGTGTAGTTCCCCATAATAATAATAATTTTCCATTAATTACAAATATAAATACCTGTGTCTCTGCAAGATTTTCTATCCGGTTCAAGCATATATCCATCAACACAGCCACATGTATGTCCTCCGTCTGTATTGTTACAGAGTTGATGACAACTCCCATACACTTCACATTCATTCAAATCAACACATGTCTTGTCGTCATCAGATAAGATATATCCTAGAAAATGAAATGCATTTTTTAAATGTCATAACTAGAATTTCACAGATTTTTTTTTCAATTTGTGAAATCTTCATTTATTTTTATTTTTTGACCAAAATAATCATGCAACAACTAATTGCAAAAGTGGCTATCCTGCAGAAGTGAACCAAGGAAATTCTGTCTGGCAGCACGAAATGCTAACCACTAAACTACAGCTCAAAACATAATTTTCTTACAAGCAAAAATAAATTTCTTAAAATTTATTTTTAATAAATTGCAAAACAAACAATTTGTGCATTTTAAACTGTAGTTATTTGCTTTATTACCATGGAAGTCACAAAACTATTCAAGTTATATTATGCAGCATATAACTAAACATATAATGGCTTAAAAACGGAAAATTAAAGGTTGAAAACTGGGAAAATCTTGAATATTGTACATTTTTTATTCTCACTGCATCATTAAGATCTTTTCTAAATAATCTCATCAGAAATTTTGAGAATGCAGCATTTGATTTGATTTGGAGATTTTGCTGACTTATATGGTCGTTAGTGGAATTTTGCTCAAGATTTTAGTATTAGAGTTAGGTATATTTTCACAAAAAATTGCTTAATATACTACAGTAGTTTTTTCACAAGTTTAAAGATTGATATATAGACACACACAAACACACACACATATATATGTATGTA
>JAUZNK010100710.1:0-11895 GCA_035046665.1 Euphysa ruthae
AGCATTGTAAAAAAAAAAAAAAAAAAAAAAAAAAAAAAGCGAGGTGGGTTCGAACAACATCTCTAAGATCCTGAGACCAATGCCTTATTCGCTCGGCCACACAACCTTAAATATTGGTTCATAAGAAGAGACAAATCTACTTTAAAGAAAAAAAATTGGCTGTGATATTGATATCGCTATCGACACTGATAAGTTAGAATTAAAGAGTTAGATTTTGTGTCTTAACATTAGATATACGAAAGAATTAACCATTATAAAAACTCTTGACAGTGGCAGTAAATTTAAAAACGAGAAGTGGCTATATTACATTTGAGTTTGTATATGCAAAACTAAGTGGTAACTTCTTTATGGTCAAATGTTCCTGTAAAGTAATTTGAAAAAAGAAAAACGAAATGTTGAAGAAAGCTTACTGGTTTAGTTTCTTCGAAATGTTCATGGCTTTGCTTCTTGAACTAGCTTATTATTCACTAAACCAACTTGAAGTTGTCTCAGAAGAAATATCTTGTACAAGTAAAGTGAGACAATGGTGCGTGCCTGGAGAGGTTAGATATTTTGAAGCTTTGGTGAGATGTCTATTGGATGCACATTATCGCACCAACTTAAACATAAAAAAGCTAATATGTTGATATTATGCAACATTGATAAAATATCTCAAACAAGTTCATTAGAGCAACACATTTTCCAAAGTTTGCGTATAAATTTTATTAATAAGAATAGTCCATGATCGACGGGTCCATACCCAATAGGAAAAAACTTTATCTCATACAGTACTCATGTACTGAAGAAACTTATGAGAAACTTATCTATAATGACGAAACAGGTGCCTCCCTAACCCAGATATGAATGAATTAATGTGCTAAATTGTATAGATAGTCTTGATCATGGTCGGTCATGATTTGATGGCTGACAATATGCTTTTAAAATTTTAAATGTTACTTGCAGCTGGCTTCCTTAAATCCCTTTATTTGTTCTTTCCAGTGTTCAGTGGGTATGTCTTCAGAGTCATACGTTTACCTATTCTGTCTAGAATCTTTTTTTATTGTGTTTTTAGTAATGCCTATACGCATTAAAGCGGACTCAAAAATTATAAGAAAAACTTGAAAATTTTGTCTTTTTTTCCAGCGTTGAACTATATACTTTTCCTAGTTTATGACAGGCTAACCAAACTAGTGCTTCTCTTATTTGTATGTCTCTCAAATTTCTGTGTGTGAATTATGTCAAATATCTGAAATCACCGACCACATTGCATATCTAGCTGCTATTTTTACGGGAAAACTTGGTAAAAATATAAGCCGTTCTTTGGTTCAATATATTGCTTAAAAATATAGATAATTGCTTCAAGATTTTAGAATTATTATATAATTGTCTTTTAGGCTTTTAGATGACCAATTTTCGCATGCATCGATTAAATTAAAGTTTTACCGAAGTAGTAAAAATGCATTCCTTTTAGGAGAATAGCATCAGCCGGTCCAACGATGTCACAACCAATACAACCAGTGCAATGACTTCATTGAGGAAATAGTTATATTTTTAATTTCCAAACAATATCATATCAACAATCATGGACATGAAATTTCCGGAAAACCCCCTTTCCCCGATTTCAATATTGAAATTCAGATTTACCCATTGATACGATCAGTAGAATGCTCACAAATTCATTACACAACAATGACAACTGCGGAAGGGGGTATTTCACGGTATCAGATAACTTCACTTTAGTTTAAACGTCAGATTTCAAAGTTTAAAAATGCAATTTTTATACTTCCGGAAAATTATGTCCATGATTGAAGTACCTAAAATTTCAAATAAATTTCAATTAAAGCAAACTTTTTTCATATTTGTTTAAGTTACATTTACATGACTAGGGTTAGCATCCAGAAATCAAAGTGAACGCATCTGTTCTCCCAAACAATGTAATATCACGGTAAACAAACTTTTATTAGGTGAGATTAGTCCAATTACCTTAAGGACATTAATTAATTAATTAATGCGTGTATAAGAAAATGTACCTTGAGAGTTTACGACATTTAATTTTGTGGATTAAACCCAAAAACTCAAAATAAATTTCTCAAAAAATCAAATGTATACCTAAATCCCAAAAATAAATAAAAGTCGCAAAATCTATAGATTAGTGGCTAAACTCAAAAATTTATGTCTTTTGTTAAAATTCATCGTGAAAAGAAAGTTTAGAGACTTTGGAATGTGTTATGTAGATAAGACTTTAAGTACGTAAAAAATCTGAGGAAATAAGTAAAGAAAAAAAGTTTAGAGTCAATATAACTTCTTTAATTTGAATCAGAAAATTAAAAAACTAAATAGGATGTCTTTTTTTCATCTTTTTCAATGAAGGAACAACTTTGTTCGTAACAACCTTTTTCTTCTGAAAAAAGAGATTTTCTAAACGATCAGGTGTAACAACTTCCTCTGAACTACTTGGGTTGGGATCATTACTGTTAAGTTTTTCTTCTCTGCTTTTGGCTGCATGAGTAATGACTCTGCTTCTTGATCACCTTAAATGGAGCCCACTTTAGTTGTTTCTTCCCTTTTATAGTAAAGCAAATCTATTCTTTCTTTAAATGCGTTCATAATCTGATTGTTTTTTTATTGTGGGAGGCATGCTTATTTCAACAGGGCAAGGGATTTTTAGAAACAGTTTGTTGATGTTAATACAGCAACGACTCTTGCTCCTTTATCTAGTAAAAATTTAATCGCTGTGGAGTTTTCCATGGAGAGATGTCCTACTGTCTGTCATACCACTACTGTAAACGTCCCACATTTTGATTACAAAAAATTCGTAAGGATTTTAGAAACATCCCAACAATTGATTCAGGGTCAGCTGCCAACATTTTCTATAATAAAGGTAGCCGTGAGCGGCTGATGAATATTTGAAAAATTTCGAGGCCATGTTGAAACTACAAGTTTTTCGTCATCAAAAAGATAATAGATAAACGAGTGATACATATGTATACACAACAAAAGCACTCCGGCTCAATTGTATTTTAGTTTCCTTTTCTATTTTACAATGTAATTTGTTAAAACGGTTCGGGTTGAGAGTTTGTCATATGTTTACTAGCGAAATGTTTTGCATTTAACATTCTTTGTTAATTGAATTTCGTAGACAACACTTGTCATCATGAGTTCGACAGGTAAAATAACTTTATATTACGTAGTTATGTTTATTAATCACATGTTTGGTAAGGCAACACGGTATAAATCATTCCAGTGAATTTTTGAAAACTTGTGCAATTGCAACTCCACAAAAACCACGAGAAATTCTACTTTTAAGCCGCATTTTTTAAGCAAGGGCTTACGGAATAGGCCGTGGTCATTCATTTTCTTACGGTAAGTTTACTGTAGGAGACATTGAAAAATCTTTTCGTCAAGAATGTCAGCTAAACACACAAGTGGAATTCTTTTTTTAAATTTTAACAATTTTATTTATATAAGCCAACTTGCTCGTTCTCTTGCCAGGGATAGATTACTTTTGGTAAACTTTACTATGTTGCTGTTAAGACTGCACTGCAACAACGAAGCGAGTAAATTCGAAATTTACAGAGAAAAAGCGATACTGCCATCAATGGACAATCTTTGGTGGTGAAAAATTTCAAGAAAATACGCCCTCATCTAAAATTTTGAGAAAGCACGGCAGAAAATTTTCGAGAAAAATATCATAAAGTTATTAACACCAATATTAGTAAAATTCCAAAATGTAAGCTTGGGCGACCGTTGATGTTAGGAAATTTAGACAAACAAGTAAAAATTTTTTTACTGGTTTTGAAAAGGAAAGGCTGTGTCGTCAATAGAATGGTGGCAATAGCAAAAACGTTGATTTGTCGTAGCAATGGCGAATACCTTAAATCAATCAGTCTGGAAAATTCATCTTGGGCTAGAAGACTTTTATGCGAATAGGTTTTGTGAAGCGTGCAGTAACTACTATTAAACAAGAACTTCTGTAGAGAGCATTATATTAGTAGAGGTTGCTGGTTACATACTAATAAACAAATATGCAATCAAAAGTATATACTTTTTGAGAAATCTCCGCCGCCAGCGGAAAATATTGTTTTTCTGGAAAATACGAAAAACTATACAATAAATATTATAACTCTCCACTACCATCTACTAAGCCCTATACTTCTGTCGGCGCTTAACTCTTTCAGCATTGGTACGAGCAAATTACAAATAGCCGAGTTATATTTTTTTTATAAAATGATTTTCCAGTTAATTTGTCAGCCTGTTACCTCCAACAGCAACCCTTCATAAGAAAACAGATAAGACAATCTTTTTCTAATATGCACACATACAATTTCTATAAAATAATATAATAACATGTACAATTAGTGGAAAATACCTACACAAAAGTTGATTCTGATCTAGAGGTTCACCATTGATATCAGTTTAAAGATAGAAGCGTTGTTTTTTAAAATTAAAAATATATATCTAGACAATTCGTTAGATGAAATGACATATTTTTGTTCAGTCGAAAGATAAAAAAAGGAGGAGGAGGATTCAGGACGAAGTGACAGAGCCAAAATAAAAATATTAGTCAACATTTTTGTCATTATCAGCAGGAATTAAATATGTAGCATTTTAACAACTTTTTCAAAGAACTGCGCATTCAATTTATTGAAGTTAATTCCGGGGCTTTTAAACAATTCATTTCCTCGGAGAAAAAATTCCAATTTCTACAGTTTTTATTTGAAGTGTGTTGGAATCATACTTTTTGGAATGAAACTTTGGGATGTAAGCTGTTCCCAAGATAGAGTTTCGGGTTTTGAAATGTCTATTGTATTTATTTAAAAATACAAATTCTACTTGGAAGCCACCATATCAAAAAAATTTATGCTTGCTAATGTTTGTTATTTTATTAGTCTTAGAATCGTTTTTTCGTCAATACTTATATTGTCCCAATCTACAGTTGAGCCTTGATCACTGGCCGCTTTAAAAATTATATATTGCAAAAACAAATGAAGCAAGCAAATTTTCCCCCCATAGTTCACAAGAGAACTAAATTGCGCTGGTTCATTGTGAAATTCTGCCCACTGTGGCTGGATTGCATAGTGAAGCTTGGCCTTAATGTGAAAACATTTCAAAATATGTTATATAAAGAAAAGCATATAGTGTTAGCAAAAAATATAATATTTGTTCATCTTTACATGTTTAATGTTGTTTTTTATTTGCTTATAGCTTTCTTAAATTCAACAAAATTCTACATATTTTTATTTCATGCGAGCTTCCAAATTCACGTGGTGTTAACAGACGGGCAAAAGCATACTCAAAATGAGCTTTACAACAATATTAACATATTTATAAACTCTTATGCACAATTTTATGTCAGAAATTTTGCTGTTATATAGCATATATAAAACTTTAAAAATTATTAAATTTCATGTTTCATGTATGACGCCATATATATTGACAAAAAAAAAAAATTCAAAAATTGCGCTTTTTGAATGTTTCGAGAAAAGTATTCTTCTTTCTATTCTACAATCAATATTAGAGGAAATATCACGAGTTAAAGACTGCCAACTTAACTCTGCGGAACCAAACAAGAGCATGTTTTCAAATACTAGCTTTAATTAACTTTTATGATAAGCATTCTTTATTTCAAATTGGAATAATTAAGTTCTCATCTTTTTTCTGAATATCTTGAAAAAGTTAATGTTTTTGGACTTTGATAGTTAAATATATATATACATCAAATATATATATATATCTCTATATATCAATCAAAAATTTTCCTTTAAAATATTTGTTTGCCCGCCGTGTAATCATTTCCCGTCGATTAAATTTATATACGTATTTTTAAGTTTATGGACAAGTAAGAAGTAATGGAATCTTAATTTCTTGGTAGTTCAGCTGCAAAGCTTCTTGTTATCTTTGCACATAAAATTAACTCTTTTTAACTATACATCGGAAACCATTTCAGTATTTTTATCATGCATTCTTTGTTTATACTCAAGCTTTCAGCATAATACCGGTTTATAAGTTATTAAATCATAAAAAAGTTGATATGTCAGCATTTTTTTTTAAATATTCATTTATCATTTCTGTTTAAATCATGCAAAAGAAGAGGATTTAAATAAAGTCAATCAATAATCATGTCAATGATTAAGTTCGTAATGTATAATCAGTCTTATGTCAAAAAGCAAGCGGCTAATGATTTATCTTTTGTTTAAACCAGTATTCAAACAGTGAGAATCAGTATTTAAAAACTTCTTCTAACCTGGTATATCATAGTTTAAAAACCATATCTTTATATCATCTTCTCTTGATTTTGCCTGTTATGAGCATATCAGCAATAGATTAGATTGCTTAATAGATTGCGACATATTTTTTGATTTTACAAAGCTAATCACTACATTAACAAGCAGAAAAATATGAGCGAAGTCAGCAAGCAAAATAAAGAACTTTTTTTATTAAAATGCCTAATCTATTATGACAGCCTTGTTTTGAAAATAGCCTGCATTAGAGGAAGTTGCACTAAGAATAATGGAAGTTGCACTAAAAATAATAGCTGTTGCTGCAAATTAAGGAGAACGGAGTTAAGATGAGAAAATGTTGGATATTATTTTATGTTGTAACATCATGTAGCAGATTACGGGATTTTCCTCATTGAAAGGTGTTTGAAGTACTTTCAATGGATAGTCATAGTTTTAGATGTTGACGCAATAGCTGATGACTGCAAAATTTCTTCGATGTGGCAATTAGACAAAGCTGTGGTAATTTTGCTGTAATGACATTAACTGCACTTGCCACCCTTTCTCATGCTGCATCATGAAGGCGGCAAATAGGGCTACTTGCTTTGTCCAAAATGTAAAAATAGTTGGTGTAAATTTAAAAGAACAAAGTAAGCAGCCAGGGTTTTGTCTCTTAGAAGTCATATGTAAGATCAGACATGCGTTTGAGTAAATCACTTAAGAAGAACGAACAGCTTTAAAAATACCTGAACGACAAAACGTAAACGAATCATTCAACAAAAAAGTGCGCTGCTGTAAGTTACAGTCTAAGAAATCCAGAAAAATTACAAAGCCTTAGAGAAGGGAGGTAAAAAAATGTGAGGCATGAGATTTTTTAATGGCTTTTAACTCTATACATATTTATGGGTATTCTTTTATTAACTTTTTTTGCTTTTGCGCTTCTTCCTAGCTCTTTTTTTGATTATTCAGCATATTTTCCTTTCAATAAGTCTCGAATAGAACAGAACGACAAAATTACTTTTTGAAATGATTTTCTTCCGAAAATCTGTTCCATTTAAAACTCAAATACAACTATTCTGAATGCATTAAGTTTCACTGTCTCCATTTTTTGCCAAAAATAACTTATCATTTTAGCATTATATTCCAAGAATGTTTTTTTTTTTTTTTTTTATGTCAGCCTTTGTGGATATTTTTTTAAAAAGGAAATAGAGCGACATACACGATGAGGCAAATAGCTGAGTTCATAGCACTCATCGTAAGTCACAAAAAGTGCAAAATTTCAACAAATTACAACATACGGACAGTATACTGATATGTATATACATTTATAGAAAAATCTCTCCCGGAAATATAAATAAAATTCTTTAAGTATAATAAAAAATCTATAAAAAAAAAAAAAAAAATTGCAAAAGGCTAATTTCGCGTTATTTGTAAGAAATCGTTTTTATAAAGGAAAAGTAAGGCTTAACTTAAATTTCTTGTTTTTTATAAATAAAAAAATGTGTCCAGAAAACTTTCATTACAAAATCTTACCAACTTTATTTGATAATTTATTAGTATAGGTTCAGTTAAAGCGATGCAATTTTCCAAAATATCAGAATGATGGAGGCAAATCAAAAAATAATGTGGCGATAAAGATAATGAATAACAAGCAATGCAAGGTTCTCGAAAGAAACTACGCTAAAAAATTTCTAAAAATGTGGTTTTGTATGTATAAATTTAGCTAAAAACTAAGGTTAAAGGTCCGTTGCCTGGTAAAGTGAATTCTAGGCTGTATAAATTTATGCCGATTTAATAAAAATAATAATCGTAAATTTCAAGGAATTCATAAAGAAGTAAAATTTAGCAGAAAAACCAAGATAAGAAAAGTCGGTGCCAGTTTTTAGCAAAGCCGAATTTTCCATTTATTTCTATATCTTTTATGCTCACTTTAATTAATACTTTGCTTAACTTCGGTTAAAAGGGACGCAAAGGACCATAACCCGTGCAATGAGAATTTTTTTTGAAAAATTCTGTTGTTTTTATGATTACAAACCATGCAAAAAATTGAGAAAATAGACAAGACGAGGTTTTTTTAAAGTTCACGATAACATAAACAAAGAGTACTAGGGATATTCCAATCCAAAAAATCTTCACCCGGATAAAAAATTTCAAAATATACAGTCAAATCTAGCATTTTGGATTACAAGAGTAATTATAACCTGTTGACTTGTAGAAAAATCTTCTATAGAATTTATATTTGCTATCTAAATACTTAAAAAAATTTACATTTGGGTAAATAAAAGAAGCGACTAAAGCTTCTTACGCAGAACACCTACAAGAGTTAAGGTTTTAAAATTTTCAGCATTTTTGATGGTTTCTCCACTGCCATATGTTTTAAATCAAAACAAGAACTGATCATATCCTTTCTGATCTTTTAATATGGGTGGAATTTTTTTTGGGCAAAACTGTTTTAATATGGGTGGAATTTTTTCAAGTGGTAATTGACCAGGCAAATAAATTTTCCAGGTGAAAGTTGAAGATCACGATTTTTTTAGTCGTCTCCCTTGAACAAAACGAAATCTCTACCAATTAAAAATTGCAAAATTTAAAACTTTAGATTTAGTGATTTAACGATATTTTATGAAATTCAGACTGGGAATTATCAGGGTGAAAGTTTTACGGGTGGTTATTATCCGGACACCTAGACAAACGGACTTAAAAAAATTAATTTCTATATTGCCTATTTGAACTCATGTTCGAAGAATCAATAAACCAAGACAACTTATTCTAAAAAAATATATCTAAAATCAGTCATCATCATCGGATTCGCTATCCTGACGTTGTCTGGATGATCGAGACAGCAATGAGAATACATTTTGGTTTTCAACTTTAACACCACGAGGATCAGCTTTCATGGTTGTTTGAACGCATCCACTCTTTGATAGCATCCATTCTAAATCTGAAAATATCAAAAATATATAAAAATTTTATTACCATTAGTCTATTAAATTCATCTTAAAATTTGGGCAAAACCCCTTTAAAATTTCTTACAAATGTTCTTTTATTCTCAGGGCAAGCTCAGCTAGATTCATGTAAGAAGTGACTTTATAAGCGAAAAAAATTTCGCTTGTACTTAATTTCACAAGCCGCTTTTGTACGTATATATATCTTGAGTTTGGAAAGAGCATTAGAGATTTAAGCGAAAGGCCATAAATAAATTATATTCTAAAATGAATGTAAAAAAAATTTTCGTATTTAAATACTTATAGTTGTTGATTTCACTGAAACTTATTGAGTTTATGGATGAGACTCATCAAGTGTTTTTCTCAGCATTTGTATGATTAAAGTATGGTACGAAAAAAGTGTTATTATTACAATATGAGATGTGTTTTCAAATTATGGAAATGAGGATAAATTCATATTCGATTCATTAATGAGAAGGGTGGCTTGAATTTTTAATGACAATACCGGTTTGCATAAAAATAGCTATCGAATGTAAGCAAGCGAACACGCCAGTTTAGTAATTAGACCAATTTTAAAGACGTTATTTACGGAAATAAATCGAATTTTCCACTGGCATCGAATTATTCAAAATAATTCTATTGATTTTCAATCAATAGAATTAATCAAGCATTTCATATAATTACTTTTTGGTTTTATTTACTTTCTACTTGTATTATTAAGATCTAATTAAGTCTAAAATAAATGGGATAAAGCAAACACCAATGGTATTTCTGTCCTTTTTGTATTCGATTGATGTTCAACTGATTCGAGCAATCTAAAATTGATCGTTAGGTAATTTTCGACAATTAAAATATTGGATTTTGGACACCTGATTTTTTACATATTTGTGAAATTTACTTAAATTATTACGCCAAAAAATCTTTCATAGAAACTAACTTATAAATTTTCAACCAATTTAGAAAACCAGTTCAGATATTTAAAAATACCATCAAATATCAGTTTTTAAAGAAGTAAAATACTACAAAGTAAATTTTTTAAATTTAACATTTATGCGCACATGGATTTGAGTTTTCCCGTTTTTTCGACTGATTCGGTTTATATTTTAAGTTAACAGTGTTTTTTCCACCCCAGTAAAGTTTAACTATGTAGATCACGTGATACAATTTTGAATCCTTCTACGCCAATCAGTATGTACAACTAACAAGTCCTAACGTCTTGTACTCTGGCTCAAACCCCTTTTATTAAATTTCAAAACAAAAATTAAAATATTCGCTTCTTTTTTCGATATTTTAAATTAAAAAAACGATGTTGTCAAATTTACACTAACAATTTTTAAACATAAATATCTTGGAAAATTAAAACAGAGAGCAGAAGAAAGACTGAAAGTATAGAAAGAGTACTTTGAACAAGGTATCAGAAAAATTACCTCCCGGAATATTGTCCCTTGTAAATTGCCTCTAAGTAAACTGCCCCCAAAAATTCTTAGATAGATTTTCTCGGAGAATTTTATTTTAAAAAAAAGTTAACAAAAAAGAAATTTCTTTATTAAAATGGTATCGAAGTGGCAATTACAAAACTAAAAATTGCTTAATTAGATTTGGAGAAGACTTGGAAAATATGTTTCAACGCAGTAGGATTTCGCGAGGAAACAACGCTGCTCCAAATCGACTTGTCGGCTCTTTTTACGCTGACCAAAGTTAACCTTTGTTTTTTGCTAGCCCTGAACATGGAATTATAGTTTGGCTTTAGCTCCTAATTATCCAAGAGACCTGTTTCGTCTCACCTTCCGATATAATTATCTTTAAAATAATCAATCACTTGACCAACATCTACTCAATAGTGAAACCGAATAGTATCGCATAACTGTTCAAAGCCGCACAATAACATATTATGGTGGTAAAAATGCACAAGCGGCAATCATCTTTAAATGGAGGGAGAACGACTGATCTCCAGCATATCGTTATCTAAGGCCAAAAATTTTTCACATTTGCCAACGCGAACAAAAATCGCGTGTATGTCGCAGCAGTTTTGTTAGGCAGGAGGGCGGCGTAAACACAAAGTATTGTCTAACTGTTGATTATAAAATTTTAATTGACTTGTATTTATAACAAATTTTTTTCTAACCTAGCTAAAATTATTAAATTTAACCCGTTTTTGTATGATAATTTAAAGTCATCTTCAAGGAGAGAATTTTTCTTCTTTACGCTTTTTCTAAACTTCAAAAATCTATCGGTTTGTGAAAATTTTAGTAACTGGTGATAAATGACGAAAACAACACAAATATTACCATTTTTTTAACCTAAAAGATGCAAGTAAGTAATGACAGGAGTGGTGACTAATAAGAATATCACAAAAAAATCAAGATGGAGAAATATACATTTCTATTATGAACGAAACAAATTATTACAATAATTTTCTGGAAGTTAAATTTCAGAAAAATAATTCCCGAAAGTTTTCAAAAAGTTATAACAATTTTTTAGTCAATTGTTGTCATAACAACATCTACAAAAAAAATACAATAAGGAAGTTCCTCCTCTGTTATTATTGAAACGGGCCTCAAAAAACAGATAAGATGCTATTGGCAGATTCACGCTGGACAAATAGTTTAAAATCAAACACGTTTTTGTAGGGCCATTATTCCCCATTAGAGAATTTTTGGTATGTGCCCCAATAGGAAAAATGATACCTTCTTGAATCATCATTTATATTGAAAAAAAAAAAAAAAAAAAAAAAAAAAAAAAAAAACAAACAC
>JAUZNK010100732.1:0-11894 GCA_035046665.1 Euphysa ruthae
TATATATATATGTATATTATATTTGTAAAACCTAAACGGTACTTTATTCTGCCATTGTTAATTTTCGCAATTTAGAAAAAAATACATGTTTAGCCGGTAATAATTTTCGCAAATGAAAACTTTTAAAATATTTTGTGGGTTTTTTTCCCACAAAAGTAATTTTTGTTAAAATTATTTATAAATATTAAATTAACACTCTTTAATTTTCGGAAGTCACCTGCTAAATTTATTTAAATTAATCCTTGTCAAACTTGTCTACTGTCAAGTCAAAAGGGCTGAAGCAAGTGATTCATGTTAGTCAAACTTTCGCTGCAGCGATATTGTTTTGGTCTAGGGCAAATTGAAAAACAAAAGAGGTTTTTGTTTCTAAGGTTTACCGGTTCTTCATGATGTTACGGCAAAAAGATTTCTTCTAGAAATTTAAACGATTAACCATGTGGTATGTTATAAACATTCCCCTGACTTTTTATCTAGTGCATAAATTTCAACTCCACTTTTTTCTCAACTCCTATTTTTCTGCGTCTTAAGAACCCCAAATGGCGAATGGGACTTTGTGATCACGATCTCTAGAGGATGAAGCAACTCTTTTCAAGTAAAGAATAACTTTTTTCTATAGCTCTGGCAGTTTTACCTGCAACAGTTTTCTTTGCAACTCAAGGTTTTTAAAGTGTCGCCTTTGTGAAAAGGTTGTCAATTATTTGTTCAAAAATAGGCGGGAGTTCATGGGCTTTGTTGTTGAAATTATTTTTTAAGCTAGATGCTTTTTTTTTTTTGGGCTGCTACTTTTAATTGCCGTTCGTAGCACTTACGAAACCCGTGTACCATGCTTTTTAAAATATTGGTGAGCAGTCTTATATTTACTTAGAAATAAACAATTCCATGCATATTACTATGCTTCCACATCACAAATCGGCATTTATCAATATATTCCTGGTATGATCCACGTAGCGATTCTTTATTTGGCTGAGCGGTTAAGACATTGGTTTTGGTCACCTACGGATGTGAGTTAATTGTCACCTAGAGACCAAAGATTTTCTGGTAAGCTCATATGAGAGTTTTAAGTACGCAAGGAAAAATTAATCTTTAAACACACTCTTCCTTACTTGTACATATATTATGAGGGAATAAAAAATAATATAACTTCGGAGAAGAAATTTTTTAAATAAGAAAAACTTTCGCTAAAGAATTTATTGCGAAGTCAAAAAAGCGTCTGTAGTGAACTTTGCAACTGGAGCTTATTTGGTAACAAAGCAAAAATTCTCTATAGTAATGAAGGGTTATTTTTTGCTGACTCAGCAGATCTTTGATCCGAAATTCGGGCCAAAATTCGTGCCTAAATTTTTGCCTAATTCTTATTTTTTTTCATATTTTGTTTCGCTTCCCCATTTCTTTACTAATAATGTATAAACAGTAGAGAATAATGCAATGGAGACAATAAGATATATTTGTTAGTTGCCAAATCAGATTTAATTTCAATAGGGAATTTCCATATTCATTTAAACGTTTAAACAAAAGAATCATTAATATTAACATTCCATTTGAATGTAAACATGAAATTGTTTTAATATTGAATCTCGCGTCTTTACAAAAGCAGGTGTTTCATACTGTAAGTAAAATTTAAATTCATTTTAAATTGAAATACTTTTTCTAAATTAAAAACGATATTTTTATTTCACTAAGTATGCGATAAACCATAAAATCACTTGTTTTTGTTTTTTTGTAAAAATTATTATTCCAATGTATGAAAGCTAAATCAAAAGTAATTTCAATACTGTTGAAAGAAAATTTATTTCTATTTAGCTACAGCTTTATTGTATATTATTCGTTGGTAGCGTAAGAAAATTTGTTGTTTGTTAAATTCTGTTGCAGTTTTCTTCTATCGTCAAAAACCATATACCATTTTTAACGTTGGCTTGCAAACAAGATTGCCATGCTTTCGCAAACCTTTATATATTGGCTTTAAAGTTTATTTCAAATCATGGAGGAGTTTAAAAACTATCATGGCTGGTAAGAACTAGGTATTTATAAACGCTGTAAAAGGATTTTACTTATACAAATTACATTTGAAACCTGTAGGCGAAAGCAATCTTTATTGCTGTCATAAAGAAGAAAACCTATGTGACATCTTTTGAAAAATATTTGCATGTCTGGCAAAAATACAACAATAGTTGACCACATCCCAATAGCGATATCAAGGATTACATGATTTATTTTACAAAAAAGACGCTCATATTGTGGCAAAGGTAACTGGAGGACACTCCCGTACAAAGCCCATAATTTTCTCCCAAATTTGGATACACTTTCAGTATAATAGAAACATGCGTACATAAAAGTATTACATAAAGTCATCACCGATAGGTAGTGCTTGTTTGAAACCTTTAAAGATACATCACTGTGAACAGTTGAATAAGAAAGGCCGCTGTAATAAAAAAAAAAAAATATTTCTTCCATAACTATATTTACAATTAAAGCATTTTCTTAAATGAATATTGTCGTTTACCTGCACTTTTCTTCATTATAGTAAACTGATCTTTTGATTTTTTAAATAGATTATGATTAATAAAATTTATTGCTTTTCCTAATCTGATCATGTTTAGTTGATACATAAGTATCTGAATCCCTCCACTGCTTTGGTGATTTCATTAGCCAATGATTTGATAGAACTAGTATGATGTTGGTGAAAGCAGTTTAAGGAAAGCAGCTGATTCCAATTAAGAACTTGGAGCTGCAAGGTGATACAGTTGCCCCTTAAATTTTTGTAATTTGCCTAGACTCTGTATGTGGAAATCAGGTTGATTCCAATAAAGAACTTGAATTCATCTTACACAAAGCCAAAAGTTAAAGATCCAGCTTATAGAATAACCGGTGCCGACTATGCAGAAGACTTTTCCATAATATCTGACAATCTAACTGATACTACCTTTATTCTACATCAAATTAAGCAAATAGCCAGTGAGATCAGCCTATGTTTTAATGCTAACTCTGATAATCTGCTCTATAATACGCCTGTGATGTGCTGTATAATACGCTTGTGATGTGCTGTATGATACGCCTGATAATATGCTCTATGATACGCCAGACGATGTGCTCGTTATTAAGAAATAAAAATTTTCGTGGAATTTTAATATTCCAGGAAAGTTCAATGGTAAACCTTAGTTTCTTGATCATTTTTTGGTATAGTAATTGGTTTTCTATAAACAAGACCTTTATAATAAAAATAGTTTATGCATTGTAAATATATATATATGTGCGGAAGGAACTGGAAAGTTGGACAGTAGCAATTTCCGTTTGCATTAAAAGGACTTTAAAATTTGATTTTTCTTGTTTTAGCTGACTCATGAAGAGTACGTAAAACGTAGATTGAGAAGAAAAAAGAATTCAGAAGCTGTATTAAAGTGCAGGAGAAAAAAACGAGAAAAAATATCTGCTTTAGACCAAGTAAATGTTTAGTCTTAAAATTAAAATTTAGTCAAAATTCCTAAATAAGAAGATAATAAAAGAACTTAATTTTTAAAAGTGCGTATAATAAGTTTATAGGTTTGTTATTATGCAAGGATCTAGTGATCCTTCTGCGTATATGAATGTGCGTTCCTTATCTTCTGTTGCACATATTTTGATAACCTATAAGTCTTATAAAAATTACCGCAAGAAAAATGTGACACTTGTTAAGTGACAAAAATCTAAGTTACGTTACGGACGTATCGATAAAATAAAGAATAGATTATTATTAAAATTTTGTGTTATTAGAGATGTGATGAAATAGCGCAACAGAACGGTAAACTGGAAAAAGAAATTGCTAAGATGCAGCAACAAATCAATGTAATGCAGAAAGTCTTGAAAGAAAACGAAAGCAACAGACATCATAAAAAACCTTGAGATTCTTTATAACTGTGTATTGTTATCAATCTAACAGCTAACACGAATAATACAAACTAGGAAATTCCTTTATTTTATGAGTGAACACAATTTTAAATTTAAAGTAATGTTAGTGAAATTATATATATAATTTAAATATATATTACTTAGGTTGAGATAACTTTTTATTTCCCATTTGGAATAAAAATTTTGCTAAGAAACATATTACCAGCAACATTAAAGCTTCCTATAATCTTATGTGCTGCAAGTAATTTTGTAGAAAAATTTCAACTGCATGAAAAACGGTTTTATTTTGCATTTTTCAAAACAGAAAAAAAAATTAGTTTTTATTCTGCCATGATAATTATATACTTTCGTAAAAAAAAAAAAAAAAAGGAATAAATAAAAATAACAAAGACAAAAGACAATTAAAAAAAAAAAAAAAAAAACCAAACAATATAAGTGAAAGGGGGCAAATATGGGGACAAAAAAATCTCTGTCTCGACAATGTTTCCAAAAATATTTTTGATTTACGGGTATGAAATATCTAACACTACCTATTAACGTAAAAACATTTGGTGTCTTTAAATTATGAACTTTTGTCATGAAATCATGAAAGTAAATTTTGTGATAAAATTCCGCCAAAGTTCCTTCTTTTACGGTATATTATAGTCTTTATGTATCAGGTCTTCGAATTACGTCCAAGGAGCTAAGAAACTTGTGCTTAAAGGCATTGTAGTTTTTAGTTGTTTTTATTTCGCTGCAAAGATTATGCCACATAAAAGGGCCTTTTGACGTAAAGCAATTTTCTCTTACCGTGGATCTTCATAAGGGTGCGTCCAGCCTTAAAGGGCTGTTCTACACTATGAGGTATTCTTCTATTTTCAGAAGCTTTAAAGATTTAACACATAATTCAATTTGGGTTTGTTTCAGAATTTTAAATGCATGTGCAGCAATGCACATGCATTTCACCATCAACAGGCAACTAGTTTATCGCCCTGTACTTTTCTGTACTTATGTGGCCACGGTAACCCAAATTTAAGCAAAATCTTGTACAGTTGTTTTGAAAACTTTTCAGCCGATTTTTAAAGGATTTGTTAAGACCTAAATACCAGGAGGAATATGCAAAATGCAAATGAGGTTGGATCACGCGTTGCATAAAGAACGTCCCAACGATGGAGTTAACAAAGATTGCTATTCAGAATTCTACTCTTAGAATTAAACTTAGGGTTTGATGTAATATGCATCCTAAGATATTTGACTGAGGTATGTTCTACAATTTACATTCAATGGATCTATTTTTTTTTCACTTTCATTTTCAAACAGAAGATCCTTATCACCTCCAAAGTGTACGCTTAATTTGTTATCAAAAAATCGCTCATGTTGTACTTTGTTTATCGATAAATTATTTATTTAGAGCTTCTTTCTTATGTTTTAATACTATATCTAAATTACATGATCTTAACTCGATATAAGATTATTCTCCCTTCCTTTTGCTACCAGTACGCATGAGTAATTCGTTAATTACGCCCACAAATACGTTTACGATATTGTACTTCCTCAAAGTAGTAATCGTGATGCAATTTCACGTGTTTGAAACATAACATCTTCCCCTTTTTTCAGATAAGAATCTCCTAGAAAATAAAACAAGAAGAAAAAAAATGTTCTCTGAAAGTTAACGCTTGTTTAAAATGTTTATGAACAATGTTTAAGGTACCCGCAGTATCCACTAAAATTTCTCGCAGAGCATGTTGAAGTTCTTCGTATGCAGGATTACTACAAAAAGATAAACGCTTAAGATTTTTAATTCGATTCTCAGTTTGGAATGCTGTTATGTATTGAGAATTTTTTTGAAGTTCTAACTGATGAAATGCATTATTCAAATCTTAATTTTGAAAATCGCGTAGCGTTGGTCAATTTGCCTAAAAGATCATCACTGTCGGGTTTGGATATCTTGTACGCCATATATCTTTATTTGCATTACGCGTGTGTCAATATAAACACGAATGTCTTGTTGACCTTTTGGTACAATGACCATCTGATTAATCCAAAGGGTGTTTTGGGCGGTTACGTCCTCAATGATATCCTGAGATTCAAGTAATTTAATAAGTTCTTTTACTTTATCTCGCAACGCAAAAGGTATTCGCCTTTCTTTTTGAGCGACAG
Organism: Euphysa ruthae; assembly: GCA_035046665.1. Classification (NCBI taxonomy): domain Eukaryota; kingdom Metazoa; phylum Cnidaria; class Hydrozoa; order Anthoathecata; family Corymorphidae; genus Euphysa; species Euphysa ruthae. Next base: position 6,022 of record JAUZNK010100732.1, read on the forward strand.
GGGGTAAGGTCTCATCTATATGTAGTTTTACTTTTCTACTCTTGATTTTTCCAATTTTTTTGGAGAAAAGTGAACTCTCAAATTTAGCTATTAGGTGGTTTAGGACGATAAGGTATTTTTAACTCAATTGTTTTATTAGCATTTACAGATAACAACAAATAAATTAAGCTCAATTTCAGTTTTTTCTTTAAGCAAGTGTTTGCTTTTGTATCCACTACATGAGAATCTATTGGTAAAAGTTTTTTTTTAGTTTCTATCATTAACGTGAATAACCCTCTTATTGTAAATGTTTGCACTTCTTGCCCAAATGTTATGATTTTAGCGTTGGATTTACGTATTTTAAGGTTTTGTTTAGTGTTTAAAATATTAAATGTTTGTATATTAATAATATCTATTGCAGATCCAGAGTCAATAAGATAATTCAAAACATTATTTTCAACGGTTAAACTCAAATTGAACTTATCCAGACAATTTACTTGATGAAAATGTTCAGTTTTAATACTATTGTGTTCAATTAAGTGAGACACAAAATTTTGAGTAAAAATAGCCCATGAATTTTGCCTGTTAAAAGGTTTGTTTTTTCCTTAACGTACAATTTTGAAAGATCGCTAATTGTGAAATCAAAAATCAAAAGCTTATTAGAATGCGTTATAATCGAGTTTTCAGCAGTTTTCTTTTTTTACCATTGAATAAAAGCTTTTTTGCCAAAAAATAATCATTAAAAAAAAAAACAGGATAACGGGAAAAGATTCTCAAGCTATTTGGTTATAAAGTTTATTCCCAAAAGTGGTTATATATATCTTGGATGGAACAGATTTTTTCAGAACTCATCACGTTCATATCATTTGCATAAGTGACTGTTATTGGCATCCAGTTTCAAAAAAAAAAAAAAAAAAAAAGAATATGGATAGAAATGAAAAGATTTTGCAAGAAAATAAATTACAAAATATACCTGCATAACATCATATACACATATTTACAAAATAAATATTAATACTACGTAATATTTATAGCAAACATGTTATATTAAACATTTACAGTGATAATTGTGTCATCGTCATTCTCTGAAGAAAACTTTTCTGTTGCATCAGCTTTGAAAATAACATTCTTAAAGTGTTCAATTTCTAATAACTTATTCCACGGTAGTAAGTTTCTAGAATGTAAGCCAATCTTTACTCGAACAAGTTGATCTATTCTGTACAAATGATCTTCTTTGACATTCGGCAGTGTTTCCCTCATAAAATCTGTTAGTTTTAAAAGATACTCTATATTGTGACCTACCACTCCACAAGAGGTTGCAATGTCATAAGCAATTACATCATCTGAGTCCTCACCCAAAAATAAGGGGTTCTGTGGAGTGGCATAGTATACGACCGAATAAACAGGTTTACTAGTGTTTTCAATTACTACAGAGACAATACTGATATCATAATGCCCTAAACTATGTTCTCTTGTTTGAAGGTAATCTAATGCTTTGCGTATTTTTTCTTGACCGTTGATGATAAACACTTTACCCCAGCATTTACCCTAAAGAAGATATAAATAAAAATAAAACAATACATCACCGCGCTTTTTTGTTTATATTGTAATAGAATAGACTCATTATTATTTTAAAATAAACAATAAATCTTAATAACATAGCTAAAAAAAGATTTCATTTTTTCTGAATGGTTTCAAGGGAATAATCTCCTAATTATTGCTTAATAAAATGTAATAAAATGTCTCAAATGTAGTTGAATCTTAGAAATAATTTGTTTGTAAATATCTTACAGAGTTTTAAAATTAGAAAACAAGACCTATCGATAACGATAGAGGTATAAGACCCAAATTTTTAATGAATTTATGGCTTCTAAATGGGTTTCAAAAGAAATTGCCCAAATACGAATTAAAAGGAAAGTTTTCTAAAAAGTCCAAACAATATTTTAGTTTCTTGACTAATTTTGGATAAAATAAGAAAATTCCACATGAGTTTAAGTAAACTTACTATTACATCGAAAAAGGTTAATGATATATATTTCAGGAAGAACAGTTTTATATATTAAATTTTCACATCGCCTCCAAACCATTTAAAAAATAATAAATAATGTTTTTTAAATCAACCTTCATTCAGACAAAAATAAGTTTTTTTTATTTAGATAAGCTTTAATTATGGCCAAATAATTGCCAGAGAAATAATTAATTCATAAATGTATTTACCTGATCGACTTTCGTCATTGTAAGAACCCTTCCTGGATTATCAACGGTTCCCCTATGATGAGTACTTCCCTGCCAGAATCTTCTTTCATATCCGTTTATGTAGCCCAGATGCGAGCTGTCATATTCAAAGTCTGGCTTCCATATCAGCGAACCGTAACCAAAAACATTAATACATCCTTGCGTCTTTAATAATTCTTCAACGATCGCCATCTTGCTGGTGTAAATTTATATTAATATAAATTTGATCCATCTTTCGGAGCCTTTATAGCGAAAGGCTGATGCAAATATGCAGTTAGTTTTCATATGCAAAGCATTGGGTATTTATAACGTTGCCATAGTTACTTGTAACATTTAATTCTGATTTCATTAAGATAAAAAAATTCAATTGGCCAATGTTCAGATATCGCTTCACGATTGGTTGAGCAAACAAATAATAAATTCGAATAATTAGCAATTCTTGAGAACTTCCGAACTGATGAAATATAAGTTAAAAATTGCCGCAAGAAATTTTATACGGAAGAAATTACATATTATTATTGCGATATTTCCTGTTTATTCATTCAAAGACTGTTATTTTCAAATTTTGTATAAAAGAATCTGCCTCCATATATTCTGTTTAGTTCAACATTCAAACATGCATATTATAATGATATTATAATATTATTTTAACATGGATATTCAAATATTATAAATTCCTGTGACAGTTATGTTTTTTAATTCTCGTGATTTGTTTTATTGTAAAATATTTTTGTTTCTCAAAAATATGATCTAACAGTAATAATTAAGAAAATTTTGCAGGTTAACGTTTTTTGGTGAAAAAAATGAATAATCTAGATTTTATGAAAAATCTTGAAAGTTCTGGGTAACATTTCAGCATATGTTTTAGACTGTATACAACCAATTAAGATTACGGCTATGTAATTTGTTTTTACAGTAGTAAAGTATGCTTTGTTTACAGTGCTTAAAGAATGATTTTCAAATATATTTTGCTTTTTAATTTTAATAATTTTTAAAATATTTGAAATTATGTTTTTATTTAAGATGCAATGCAGTGTCATCATTGTATTACAAAAGAATTAGATAACATACATGTTATTCATACAATTACTACATGCTAAAAGATATGACTTTTAAAGAACTTATTCTGAATTTGGATCTCTGCTACCTTTTAATGCAAATTTCAGATTATTTATTAGCAAATTTTACATAATTGCCTTTTTTGAAATATAAAAAATTTCTACAATAACTTGAGTTTAGCAAAGGAAAGTTGCTATGCAAAGGAGGCTTTAATGATGAACCAGCTGTACAAGTGCAAGAAAAATTTTGCTGAGAATAAGCAATGAGCGTGGATTGTATGACTTATGCAGGTACTTATATATTGTTTCTGTTTTTGTTGAGTATCGACTTAGAAAAAACTTTTGATATAATTGATCATAGAATAATAACTCTCAGAAATTTAGCAAAGTATGGAATTCGAGATACACTAAATCGCTGATATGCGATTTAGTATATAATTTAGTATATCTATCACGCCAGAGCTTCTTGCCACTACAAAAGTCCTTGGAAAGTGCCCAGAAGCACTTGAGGTTGTCTGGCCGAGTGAATAAGGCATTGGTCTCCGAACCCTCGAGTTGTGGATTCGAAGTCACCTCGGAACCAAGGATTTTCTTTAATGTAAGCTTAAATGGAAACTCTAAGTACACCTTAACCAAACCCGTGAAACCTTCTGAAGTAAATAGCTTAAAGCTAATTGTTGGCCTCTCGTTAAGAAATATACGTTGGCAATACGTTAGAACTTGATAACATCCTGAAAAAGTTCCGAATGTCAAAAGCGTTTCTGACTTCATGATTATATATAATATTATTATTATATGGGCTTCGTTTTTAGATACTGCACCCACTGCCACTAGACAAAATTTTATTTTTTTTATTTCTTGAACATTTTATAAAATTGATTAATGCAACCAAATTAAATCAATGACTAAAAAGCTAAATCAAGTTAGGTTAAATCAATGTTTTTGTAACATAATTTACTGTTTTTCTGTTAGTTTTTGCCAGCTTTTCGTTAATAATTTTACGCTTTGGTTAATCATATCAGTAACATATTAGATGAAAGGGAAATAGATGTTTCCGAGCTTGAGGATATCTACAACAAAACAATGGAAGACGGTATCAACGACGAGCAGTTGATAGCATTATGCTGCGTGCGTGTTCAGAAAAACCGATGAAGCATTCTCAATCTATGCAAAAGCAATGGCAGAAGAATCACGCACTGCGAAGCTGTGGTTTTTTTACAGTAAATTAATTGTCATATTGAAAGAACTCATTGCTGCAGAGAGAACTTGTAACTGGTATCTAAAAAGTCAATCACTGATCAAAATGATGAATTTATTTGGAGCTTCAGGACATATAAATTATGCTAAATGCTCAAGAAGACATGTTTAAGAAATTAATAGTTTATCAAAGACAAATCCATGGCTACATCAACAATTTGAAGAGGGCTGCGTGAAAATCAGGAAGGTTCTGGGATGGATTGTGGTGTGACCTTGTCATTGAAAAAACTCTCTCTTCTGCTCAATAAAATGTACTGGTGGTCTGATATGGGAAAAAAATTTTGGCGAAAATGTGAGAAATCTCCTGATAACAGAATATCAGCTACAGTGCCGCATTTAGTGAAAGTATGACTAAGCTTTCAGGTATAAACACTGGGTTGAGAGATCACTACACCAAAATGGGAAGAAAACGACTTTAGCGTGATTACAACGACTGTGAGAAGTTTTACAAATGGATTGAGATAAGGAGTCCATTCAGCGTAGAAACCTCTACGCTTTATCTATAGGGATTGTATTATCACATGGTAAATACGAGGTGAATTGTGAAGAAGCTAAAGATATCGGAGCGCGATCAAGAGAAAGGACCGATTTGCTATTTTAGATTCCTTAACAAAAAACGTTGGGAATGGAACGAAGAACGCAATTTATATGAATTCAACGCCTCTTTTCACAACAAATGCAGCAATAATAGAAAGAGAAGATGTGGAACAAAATCGGCTTTGAACTTCCTTATTGACCACAATCACTGTTTAAGAAAGAGCTCATGAGTAAACATCTCTAAGAAATATTTTTCTAACGGACCAAGAAAAAAACCAGTAGATACTGTTGTAGGTAAAAAAGGATTGACGGCGGAGCATTACTGTATCGAGTACGCTGGCAAAATAGTATCCCATTTAAAGAAATTGCTGAGACATGCGTAAGCAATATTCAGAACGATTCCAGAGATGAACATGTTATATTTGATGTTATGAATACCGAATGTCAACAAAGTCAAATAAACACTCCAGACGGTTTAAATCCAAAGGTTCATCCCGAAACTTTCTAGTAAAACAAAAGAATGAAGCACCATATACCAAGGAACGTTTCCTATCGAATGCTGACAAAAAAATCAAGTATATTTCACTATTGTATGTATGTAGAGGTGAAGCAGACACAAAAATAGTGTTTACAACATTGCAATTAACTAAAGAATCCAATAAGATTGTTGTAGCTAATGATACACCCGTGGGTATTATGTTATTTTATTGTTGGAATGACGAACTTCATCATATATGTTTTCTTCAAGAAAGAGATAAAAAAGTGCTAGAGCATTAAAGAAGCAGTTTGTAATATCACGTTGAAAGA
>JAUZNK010100743.1:0-11892 GCA_035046665.1 Euphysa ruthae
AAATTCATCAAACTAACGGGTGCGCGAAAAGCCATTTTTAGGGGGTGCGCGAAAATTTGGGGAGCGAAAATTTGAGGAAGCGAAAATATAAGAGGCGCTAAAATTAAGGGAATTAAGGTATGCGATTATATGACATATAAGATGCAAATACTGAGTTATAGATACATTTACAAGGTTCAGGGTGTAACAACAAACTTTATTTTGGCTTACATACAATTGGCAGAGTGATTTTCTTAGATAAAAAAGTGAGATGTTTTTGGAATGAGAGTGATTCATCAAGCAGAACACCAAGATACTAAATAGATTGTGATTACTGTAGACGCTTTCCATCTAGTGTGAACCTTAGGGTCATATTGAGTTGGTGGTGTTTAATAATAATAATTATGGTTGCATCAACATTGAGTGCAAATTTTCTGGCTTTCAACCAGTCACATAGGTGGCGAAGATCTATATTTATTTTTTTGGAAATAATTTTGGGAGATTTATCAATTAGAGGTAGATTTAGTTTCATCGCCAAAATAGTGTACTGATAAATATAGAATGGGTTTATGTAAATCATTGACATAAATAAGAAAGAAGAGAGGACCTAAGACTGACCCTTGTGGGATACTAATATTTACAGGGAATTTGTCAGTAAAGTCACCGTACATCCGTACATTGTTTTGCTATGCTAACGAGTAAATTTAGATAAGGGTGGGGTAAAAGGGTTGATTATTTCAATAAAAATAGACTTTGTAGATATTTAGGCTAGATCTCGTGTAAGATCAGTGAGACTTTGAGATATACAATAGAGCACCACCACATGTTGATTCAGTTGGGGTACTTTAAACAAAAATTTTCAAAACGTGATGAACTTGATAGTAACCGAAGAAAAATCGTTATGTTGCACGATTTTAGCATCCTCAAAATACTTATCTAAAATTATGGGAGCCAGTCAATAAAATAAAATTACAACAGTTTTTTGGATTGTTTTTATTGATGGGTGTTATAAAGAAACCAACCGCACACTCATATTGGTCAACAAATGAATTTATGTATACACCTATATTTGTGTAATGAATTTCAACAACAATGACGATCCAGCCTATGATATCAACAATGAAAATCGCGATCGATTACACAAAGTGAGACCATCTCTTCGTTTGATTAAGGAGCATTGCAAAAAGGTAAACCAGCAGTGTATGCATCCCAGTGTTGACGAATCGTATATTCTTCAACAAAAACAACTTCATTTTAAACAATACTTTAATATAAAGAGAGACCGATTCGGCATAAAACTTTACCTGTTGACAACGGGATTAGGCTTGACTTTCTCGTCTATTGCGGAAAGAGTATGTTCTTAGAAAATGACCCAAAAAATGACCTGCCAACCGCGGAAAGAATTTAACCCCAGTTTATATGGAAACCTTTCTCGGAAAAAATTATGCGCACAGAAACACATACTTACATAGAAGATTATTTTACGAGCCCCTCCACTGCATTATATTTTCTTGAAAATCTAACCCACTTGTGTGGCACTGTAGAGTGGAACCAAAAGAAATATTGTAAAAAAACTATCAACGAACAACTGCAAAAAGGTGACAGTGTGTTCTATAAAACTACCAATAAGCATCCGTCCATGTTAGTATGCAAATACCGCGCAATAAGAAATAAATCCAGAAATGAACAAAAGATTGTGTTTATGCTATCAACATGTCACCAAACGCTTACAGTAGAAGCAATGTCAAAGGATAGGGAAGGAAACACTGTGTAAAAACCGGAAATTGTGATAAATACACAAATGGGTGGAGAAGATCGTGTTGCCCAGCAACTACATAGTTTTGATACGTTACGCAGAGCATATAAGTGGTACATGAAATAACCCTTTCGAATGATTTAGCAAGTTATTCTAAATTCTCACAAAGTGTATGAGTATCAAACTGGAGATGATATGTCGTTCTCCATTACATACAGAAATTAGTTCACAATTGTTAGTCATCATCAAAAAAGACATACCGAGGAACCATTAAATCAATGACACCGCTGAGCATCATTGGTTGACGTTTTCCAGAGCAGTTGCAGCCAAAATTTGGTTCATAGGGTCAAATTTCGATGAAAAACTGCCGCGTATGTTATGAGAAAGGTTTACGTTTAAAGGTCTTCCGCTAAAAAGCATATACATATGTATGCAATTTCCTTTTCAACCAGCTCTTTATCTAGCAGATTATTTTAAATTATGTCACACTGTCCAAGACTACTCCTCCTAAAGTATTTCTACTGAAGGTAAAGTAAGCATGATCCTTTTATTAAAATTAGATATTTTCTTTTGTTTATTATTTTATATACAATTTTCAGTCTGCACTTCAACTGTTTTTTTTTTTATTTGAACCCAACATTAAAACAAATAGAAAAACTTTTAGTGTGTTTATTTATCAGATTTTGAGTAATTTTTGCCTGTTTTTTGTATTTTTAAAAGCATTTTATGTCTCTGGGTCACATTAAAGTTCATTTTCACGTGACGATGTTTAAACGAAATGCGAAAATAGTTTGCCTAACGCATGCGCAATAGAATAATTTATGTTTTGTTGCGAAATAAATCCCTTCGCAAGACAGAAACGTTTTCAACTCAATGATGAAAAAATTATATTTCGCAGCAAAAACGAATTTTTAGACGAATTAAATCTAGCTTTAAAGTTATGTGACAAAACCATTCTGTCAAAAAAAAATATTATTACCATGTTTCTCAATTTTAATATTTGTGCATATTTATTTGTTTTGACACGTGACCTCGGACAAACTATCATATTTTGAGAAGGGCGATTGAATAAGGGAAAGCTTTTGTTTTAGGAGGATTTCATAATATAACATAATAAAAAAAGCATATTAATAAATTTTAAAATGTCAAAACATTGCTGTTATGGAACTTGTAATAGTGACTCTCGTTAAAAAGCTAAAGAACACATGAAAGATGTTCATTTTATACTGTTTCCAAAGCCATTCACTGAACTTGAAAAAGGTAAAATCTGGATCAAAGCCTGTGGGAGACCTCATGACAGTTTAAACGAAAAAACAGTTTTTGCTAAAAACTATGTAAAACATATGTAATAGTAATATAAGTAAGCTCATAACTATAAAACCTTGCCTTACTGTTATTCCACCCAGTGTTGCTTTCATTATAATATATATAAAAAATTTGTGTTAAGAATAAAATCCAAATATATAAATAAATATATAATATAAATAAATAAAAAGTATTGTAAGAAAATATATTCTAAGCCATTTAATATTTAACCGTAAGTTTGTTGTAACTTATTTAAAGTTGAAATAAAAGACAATTTAAACAAATATTACAGTATATTATCCATAATTAATTTGGACACTTTGATTTACGACGTCTCATACATAAATAAAATGGTTCAAATTTGATGTAATTGTTCGAGGTCACGTGTCAAAACAAATAAATACGCACAAATATTAAAACTGAGAAACATCGCTATTCTTTGGTTTGAGTGTTATTTTTTTTTTCGCATATATGACGAATTGAAAATATAAAAATGGAGCAGTCACAAAATCTTTTAATATTATCTGCCGTATCCACCGTTTTTTCTGTGTGTAATGTCGATTTTGGGACCTCAACTTCCTTCTTCTATAAATAAGTAAAACGAGAAGCTGTCGCCTGTTTAAAACAGCCATTTTGTTTTTGTATAAGCTGTGTTGTATTGATATTTGTGTTTCTATGTTCGATTATCTGTTTGTTCTCAATATTTTTATGCAAAAATGACCTGGACTTGGTCGTCAGATCTTTTTTTTATGGTGATATTTACTTCAAAAAATGTAATTTTTCCATTTTCAAACAGCCAACATTTTGGATCACGTGACCTCCTTCCATACATATTTTGGATTTATTTCTTTCCACTTAGAGGATAAATCTGACTAAAGAGTTTTTTTTTTGAGCACTTTTTATTCAAAGTTACTCATTTTACGGAAGTTTTAATGATGACAAAAGTAAAAAAAAACCCACTCCGATTTATGCCCGGAAGCGAAAGGGTTAATAACTAATTTGTTTATATTTTTAATATATAGTAACTTTTTTAATCATAACTACCCCCTGTAAAAATTTGATTTAGTCTATGTTTCGTATGTTTCGATAGGCATGCTTGCCATATTGCCCTGTAAACTTCGATTTTTCAGCGTTTCTTGCTATTTTCCATCGTACATGTGTATACTTATTCACTTTTCTGTGTAAAAAAAACTTTCAATACTCATGCATAACAATAACATGTTTATGTTAATAAATTTTATGCTTATTACATTTTCTAAAGAGCAATATAAAAAAATAATGAGTCAAAATTCCATACGAAACACGATCAAGCCCTTTTTATTCTAACTTCAGTTTCTTAATTTACTATTTACGTTTATTTATATTTATTTAACTGTTTACTTTTTTTTACACTAACATAAAGAAAATATAAAAACCATTTAAAACGTTTTCACAAAAACAATCCTATCGTTTCCCCCGTTTACCACTCGTATCCCCTCGTTTCCCACTCTTTTCCCCGTTTCGTGTTTTAGTACTTACGCATAAATGTTCATTTAGAATAAGAATATCAAATCAATCTATATAACAAATAAATATATACAACAAATAAAGATACTAAAAAAAATTTGTATGAAAAATCGTATACGAATATTTTTTCATTGTTTGTATCTTTAATAATTCAGCACTAACACAGTAAGTTATAACTGAAATCTAAGAATAAAATTAAAATAAAATTTGATATCATAAAACAAGTGTTTCCTTAATAATACAATAAAATTTTTAAGTATATTTTTATTCATTTATTACTACCTTGAATATTTAAAGTGATTTCAACGTAAAAATTTTTTTTAAGAAAGAGATCACTTTCACCATCGATAACTTTTTAACAAAAACAGCTATGATGCTGAAACTAACATTACCTTCCTAACTTATATTTTGAATTATTTTTATGAAAAGTTTTTTTTGTCACTAACTGCTATTTTGATTTATGACGTCATTTCTGAAATCAAAATTTATTTATTTATTTTTTTAATTTCATATTCCCTGAGTTTATAAATGTAACGGCTGCCTACTTTAACTAATTTTATTGTTCACGATGTTATTTTACACTTGTAGAAAAAATGACATCATATTTTTATGAAACAAAATTTTATGTCGATGTCGTTATTTTTTAAACACTTGAGCTAACTTAACTTATTTCTTAGGACCTAGAGATCAACTGTGCCAAGTGTCAAGTGTTTAGTATTAGAGGAACAGGTTTTTATAAATATCTTTGAAACACGTATGAAAATTGTTTTCCGGACAGTACGTAATGACGTAATTAAATTTTGTAATGACGTCAACATTTTTAATTCTTGTGCCCTAATGCAAAGTGCTCCTAAAGGCCTGGAGATCAACTGTGCCAAATGTTTAGGGTTAAAAGAACAGGTTTTATAAAGTTATTTATAGGGTGGACCAAAAAGCCTTCCCCTCACTTTTCACAAGTTCATAAAAGCCCGCCTTTGAAAGGACAAAAAATTTTTTTAGATATTACTTAACTTTATCAGGCAGGCTAGTGTCCAGTAATTATGACATCTCAATTTACCTTAAAAACGGCTAAAATTTATAAACTTTGCAGACATTGAAATAAAACTCGATAAAAACGTTGAGAAGTATTGAAAATACTCCTAAAGTTAAACAGATAAATATTTTTGGTTTTCTAATAAAATACTTTTTTGCCTTGAGACCAATTTAAGTATTATCCAATAATTTTTACTGTGAATTTCCTATAATTTAGGTTACAGGCTACAATCATGGGTTCGAGGACCACACTGGCATTTCAATTTTTCTCTTCAATTATGAATGTATCATACACAACATAGTTTTTTGCCGTTTCTAGTTAAGCCTGACATGAATTTCTTTCAAAAAATGAGTCAATATAAAAATAAATGTTAGAAATATTTTTTAGAGCCATAGCCCTTATATCCATTAAATACTTTGCCTAAGTATAAATTTAAGATTTTATGGGTAATTAAAGGGAAAACAACCTGTTTTTTGGTAATAGTTTTTTTTTTTTTTTTTTTTTTTTTTTAAGTAACATTTTTTTTTAGTTAACATTAGTAGTTAGAATATGACAATGATGATTCAATTAATATCACAGTCACAACTTTTCAAAACCTGGATTTCTAGACTCATGTAAAATATACTCAGATCTGTGCAAGGTAACATTGTAACATGAGGGCTTATTTAGGAGAAAATAACCTACTTATAATAGCGAGTCACAAAGATTAAATCACATATTTTAGAAAATAAATTAATCTCTTTCTTGAATCTAGGATAACTACCACCTGATAATTCCCATCTAACGGAATTTGGTTCTTAGAAAAACACCACAAACAAGCCTTAACAATTCCTAAGTGATTATTTTTTGTATTTATTACCCTCAAAGATCCTATACAAGCGATTCTGAGGTTTTCTCTTTCCAAAAAGTGACTGTTAATGGCGCATTATATTTATTAATCTCATACCGCCTAAGAGTTTAGTATTTACAAAATTTTTAAAGACGTTAACAAAACCAATAATAGAACATTAAATAATATTTCACCTTAGTATACACCTACTTTATATCTATATCGTAGTAAATTTATAGTATAAAAGAAACTTATATAACTTTGTAAGATTATGTTTTTAAATGAATATTAGTAAAGAATACATACAAGACATATCAAACTCTACATATTAAATTATCTTCAATATAAATCTTATTTCAACAACTATGGAATTTAGCACTGCTGAAAGAGGTGCACGAAAACTCTTAAGAAATGGCTATCAGTATGTCAAACAAAAAGAATTGGATGATAGCTCAACTTCATGGGAATGTGTGGGAAGTAAAAGGGTAATTGCAAAACAAAGATCAAATTATAATAATAAATATATTTCATAGAAGAAATCAATGAACAACACAACATACCATACAACAAATTTTTTCTGTTGAGTTGAATTCGATATCAACTGCTACTGTGCTTCTCTCAAAAGCTACAGGTTTGAGGAGACACGTACGCTATCAAAGGAAACACAATGACATACTGCCGAACCCTCTAAGGAAGGAAGATATACCGCCATAACCTCAGAAATATCAAGTGACTGCTACAGGTGTCGATTTCTACTAAATGATAGAAGTCAAGGTGGCAGTAACAGGCGGTTCTTATTTGCAATTGATCAAGTAATCGGACTGTTTGGAAGTTCAACAAGTGATTTTTTTTTTTATATGCACAATTCGTGCTCTAAGCAACAACCAGGTAATTCTGTGTGTCTTTAGACTATTTCCAGCTAAAACTGAAGCAACTTAGACTGACTTTTTGACCACAGTGTGTAACCCGGTAAGTTTATACTGAACTGGATGGTTTCCTCGTTGACTTCAAATCAGCAGCGATAAATGCAATTGCCATTGCTCATCCTTCTTCAAAAATAACTGGGTGTTTTTATCACTGATGCTCAAGTCTGTGGAAACATATTCAAAGACCATGCTTGAAACAAAAGTACATGGACGATGGAATGGTTTTGAATTTGAATGGTTGCAGCTGTAGCTGTCGTACCCTCAGAAGATGTAATTAATGCCTTTTATAAGGTTGCAGATATGATCCAAAACACATGTTTTTCAGCTGCCGATGAAGCTTTCGATTACTATGAGGACATTGATCGTTTTCGTAGAAATAAACCACGTCGCCCTGCCTTATTTCCAATCAATTTGTGAAATATTTTTCACAGATCCGAGGATAAACTGTAAGGCAAAAACAACACAGCATTGAGGGAAGGCTCCATGGGTTTCAAGCGAATGTATATTAAACTCATCCTACGTTTTTGACGATTTGACCTCTGATTTTTTGTCTTCCGAAATTTTGTTTTCTGACACTTTACCTTCCCTTTGTTTGATCATCCAATTGTTTCGTCTTCCCACTCTTCCAATACGTTAGTCTTCTGACAGTTTTTCTTACAATACTTTTGTTTTCTGAAAGTTTTTCTTTCAATACTTTTGTCTACCGACAGTTTGTCTTCCAATACTTTTGTTTTCTGACAGTTCGCTTTATGGGTGTTTGCCATATAATTATTCTGCCATTAAAACCAAAATCCCAATCTTTTTGTAAGAACTTTATTTGTCAGTCTCAAATTTTTTCAGAAAATTTTACTTTCCATTTTTTTGACTTTCCAATCGTTTTCTTTTCTGCCTGATCTTATTAAGTCGAATTCATATATATCTACCGTCCTGGAGTTTACTCAAATAAGCGCTTAACCTTTTGGGTAAGTATATATATAAGGCAACATTTTATCTTCCTAAATGGCTTTTTAGTTAAATTAATTAGTTTTTATGATTTAAGTAACTATTCAAAATTAATGAATTAAAGAAGACTTTATTTTATCGAAAACCACTGATTTACCCAATCGAGTCTGGTAAAAGGTTTGTCGTGCATGCATGCGTGCTTCCAGATTTAGCGTGCCTGTACCTAATTGTAAGTTAGCGTGCCATGGTTTTTGGTATGCCATAAAATTCAGCTTCACTTTAATTTTTCAGGGTGCCTAAAACAGCCAGTGGTATGAAGTAAAAACAAAAAAGTTGTCAGCTGCCGGGAAGATTTTAATAGACCACAAAATTTAGACGGATTAAAATAAGAGTTGGTCTATGACGATTTCAATAGTTCACTTTTGCTGTGTACAGGTTTAAAACTGCTGTGTCACTTATGGATTATGGAAGTAACCCCTTACTTGGATTGAAGTGCAATACACTGTCTCCAAAATGAGGCAAGAACGAGGGGAATCATTTCTATTTTGCTGTAAATTTGAGATCATTATCATTTTAGAAGTTTTTTTTGGTTGATGGTCACGTGACAGTTTTTTAAATTTTCGTTAGAGAAAGCCGAATTTAGAAAAGGCCCTGATATCTTTTTGAATTGTAAAATTGGGAGCCACGTTGGATTTTTATTAATTCTGCTTACATTCTTTTCATATTAGCCATAAATAACATAAGGATAATCTTTCCCAGGCTGGGGTTGTACATGGGCGCTTATTAGTGGATGGGGTCAATTCGAGGTTTTGCTGTACAGCATTTCGAATTTTTCGTAAACTTTTGTCTCCTCAATTCTCTGAAATTTTGTACACATGTAGGTATTAGTAATGCTTTACTTTTATCACGAATTTTTATTTAGAATTTATCTATCTGTTTATAAAAAAAAAATCAAATATCTTTCAGCAACTTAATTCAGAATTGAATAATTTTTGTGGTTGATTTTTCACTTTAAATTCTTAATTCATAAACTAATTTAGGCCTGAGGTTCAGGGTGATTGTAATTGCAGCTTAAAATCGCAGATAGATCTAGATTACACGTCGAATTTTGATGACACGCTAAATATAGAGACATGCAGGCAAAATATGTAGACACGCTTAATTCTGATGGCACACCAAAAATACAGGCACGCCATTATAGATGTCACGTAGGCACGTCTGCTGGAACTCCATATTTAATAGCATTCAAGCAAGTACGCACGCAGGCACGCCAAATCTGAAGACACGCAGTCACGCCAGGCACAAGGCACGCTTGACACGCCGTTTACCAGATTCGTTTCTGAAAACCTGCTATTTTATATGACATTTTAGGTAGTATGATGCTGAAACCTTCAATAAAATCTTATTTTCATTAAAATTAAAATGAGCCACAATAAAGTTATTTTAAAAGAAATAATTTAGCTATTTCGAATAGTTATTTCAACAGAAAATATTTTGTCGATAAGAATATAAAACTCTTATTAAGAAATAAAATTTCATTTACATGTGACACCGATTTTCTGAAAAAGCGACCCAATTTGTTTCAGATATTATTAGTGACAACATTATTTCATAGGTTCTTAGACAAAAATTGCAGTAGATCTTTGTTTTAATATCAATAAGCTATCTGACAAAATTATTAGAAGACAAACTGTCAGAAAACAAAATGAATAGAAGACGAAAATTCAGAAGAAAACCTTCGGAAGACAATTTGATTAGAACAAAAATGTTATAAAACAAACAGTCGAAAGACAAGCAGTTGGGGGACAATTAGTCGAATAACAAACAGTCGGAAGACAAAATGGTTAGGAGATATGATAAATTGAAGACAAAATGTCGAAAGGCAATATGATCAGAAGACAAAATGATAAGAAAACAAATAGTCAGAAGACATAGTGTCGGAAGACAAAACGTCAGAAGACAAACGATAGACATTCGCTGATTGTAAAACATCTATTTTGAGACTCGTGGATGACTACCTTAACAGACAGACAGTGGTTTATTTGCGGCTTATCCTTTTAAAGCCTATATCTTCGTGATTGTTGGTGATCTTTAAAACATTTTTTTATTACTCGAATATACTCTACTGAAAGTGACAAACCAGTCTATTTCTTGTAAATATAATTGTAGAATGAAAAATTTCTGTCAATAGCGTTTGCATGACGGGCGACTAAAAACCGTTAAAATTCGTAAGCAGTTCCTGGGTTTTCTGTCTCAGTATTATACAAATTTTACTTCTTTGGGACTATCTTGTGGAATTCTAATTAACTTTTTGAGTATACCAGGTGTTGACCATTTTTCAAAAATGTTTCTTTGGAAAAACGTTGTTTACCCGCATATTTTACATGGTTGTCATGAGAAAATTCAGCATCAAAATATTTTCCCAGCATTACATTACTCGGGGAGGGGTGGCAAAAATATGCAGACAGCTGCTCTAAATGCGCTCAGATCAATATCGATGCGAATGTGCAAAAAACTGTTATTTATCACGAAAATATTAGTTGAATTATTAAAGAAAAATCCTGTTGTAATGATCTTGGGTGAGAATTACCCAGTGGGAAATTTTCCCAGGGGAAATTCCCTTAGGTGGGAATTTTCTGGGGGAATTATCCAGTGGGCAGTTATCTCAATGGAAATTATCCGGGGGAATTATCTGGGGGAGTTGTTCTGTCACCCTCTTTTATTAAATCCGTAGCTTCTTTTTGCTGAATAATTTGAATAACAATGTCTATATCTGGTTTAAACCACTAGATTTTTAAACTAACTATTGCTGAGATCAAAATTAATTAAATAACTTGCATTATTCATAAACTTTAACATGAAAGCATTGTTATTTTATTCTATTTTGAAACTTTTACCAATTACATTGCTATTTTTTGCCTCACGTGTAATAGCCGTTGTGTAAAAGGACTATATGTGAAAAAGTTTATTATTGATTTCGGGATTGATTTTTTAAGTTGATAAACTAAGGTTAAAAGTCCTTATTAAATTCATAACAGTAAGAATATTTTAGTCTAAAGTGTTGGTGTGGAAAGGTTGAAAATCGTGTTCAAAAACGAGCCTTACGGGTAATCCACAATAACTTTTAACTCAATTTTGCTTCTCTTGGAAAATACGATGAGTGTTTATGAAAAACATTTACAGAGTCTAATAATAGAAACATATAAATCTGTCAACAAACTAAATCCCGAACTAATGTGGGATAGATTTTCTTTAAAAGATGTACCATACATTCTTAGAAATTCTTTTATTTTGAATCTCCCATCTGCAAGAACATTTAGTTTTAGAACAAAAACTCCCTTATTTTAAAGCGTGTTTTCTTTGGAATAGTCTCCCCCTACGCTACAAAAGCGTTAAATATTATTTTAAATCAGCTATTAAAGCTTGGATCTGCAAATCATGTACATGTCCAATATGTCATTAATTAGTTGTTGGTGTGCTTTTTGTTTACTATTTAATAACTTACATATAAAAAATTAAAAAAAATTTTTTTGATCTATATTAGTGTTTATTAATAGTTAATTATATTCATATAAAACTATGTAAGCGTTACCAACGTTAAATAAATAAATGAATG
>JAUZNK010100754.1:0-11891 GCA_035046665.1 Euphysa ruthae
TATATATTATCTTTTGCAAATCCATCTGCTAAATCTTAAACTTTTTTTTCAGTTCGCCAGTGTATATTATAAAATAAGCACCTCCATCGATAATGTAACAACCTGATTTCTCGACACTAATTTAGTAGA
Organism: Euphysa ruthae; assembly: GCA_035046665.1. Taxonomy (NCBI): domain Eukaryota; kingdom Metazoa; phylum Cnidaria; class Hydrozoa; order Anthoathecata; family Corymorphidae; genus Euphysa; species Euphysa ruthae. Next base: position 130 of record JAUZNK010100754.1, read on the forward strand.
AACAGTTATACTCGATGATATTTCTACATTAACAGCAGCCGAGATTTTGAGTCTTCTTACTTTCTCATAAGTTGGCGTTATGAAGTCGGTCATAGATCACGTGACTTAATTACAAGTTCAAGACCTAGCCCTAGCTGCAGCATTGTAAAACCCCTTTAACAACAATGATTACAATGATTTCAAACATTTTAAATTTGTATCTTGTAAATTTTAGAATGAAAAGAATCCAGTACGAACAAAACTAAAGTATAAAAAGCAGGTTTTAAAAGGTGCATAGTAATTTTACATTGGATCAAAAGAGCCAAACAATATTTTATATTGTTTAATAAATTCTAGCAAAATTTGTTTCATACTTTTTAATCCTTTGCCACGATATGCTCTTCTTGCAAGATATGCTTCTTTCCATCGATCAGAGTGCTTTTGATCTGGAGAAACGCTACATTATGTAGCTTTGATATTACATAATAAATTTTTTATATTTTGTCTGCAATTGATAATAAAGAGTAATTATTTTTAACTCAATTTACTGCTAATAAATATGATTTAGCAAATGTTTAATGAAATGTTTGATACTTTAAATTCAAACGTATGTTACCATTTTTTTTGCTTACACATTTAATTTATTATTATACAGTTTTTACAGTGATATGTAGTAAATTTTAAAAACTAATCACGTCAAAAGAAATAACAGTTGTGTATGTGAAAATAATGCCAAGGGAACAATAAATCTATTATGTTTTTTTAACAGTATATATTGATGTAGTTTAAACTGTTCCAAAGTTCGTATTGTAACATTCAAACACTTTTTAATGTAAAAATTATCACAAAGTTTGTCATTTTTCATCGTCATACAAACAAAAAAGGCCATAAAAAAGTTGCCCAACAGATATAGAGCGTGAAGAAACGGTTTTGGAAAGTTAATACCATGCCATGTACTTTAAGGAAAAACAATAGAATTCCATTCATGCCAAATGTTTACTATCCAGAAAAATGACCATATTTCAACCGGTCTAAAAGACCCAAGTTTATCAGGTTCATTATCATATTTAAATAGATAAGATGTGTTAGATAAGATGGATTTTTATTGTGTTTCTCAATCTTTACCATCTGTGCGCGCTCCCAAAATCTTTACCATATGTGCGCGCTACCAAAATACTTTTTCACAAACTTCCTCATTCATATTTTTTTATCGGCATGTGACTTAGCAGTAGGTCATACGATTTACATGCGCTAAGCATACGGTTCGAGCCCTGCTTTCGGTGGGTCATCTATTAATAAGTTCAACTTTTGATGATCTCCCGCCATTATGGTAAATAAATAAATAAAAAAACAAACACGATGATAAAAAATAGTTCAAACTAGTCGAGATGAGTTTGCGAGAAATTAGTTGAGACATTTTGTTGTTTTGCTGATTGGTTAATTTCTTTAACCTTTCAGCCTGTATTTTTGGCATTAGTTCTTCTTTTTTACTCTATACCACAACATCACGGTCATCGCGAGGTTTAATCATTGGACTGCGAACATAATTTTTAGGAAGAAAGTTTCCTTTAACACTTAAGTTCTCAAAAAATTCTTCAGAAGAAAAATTAACTCTTTTGCTCTCAATTACTTTGGTTTTATAAAATTACTTCGGTGCGCATTTGGTTCCAATTACACAACGATACCATTCAAGCTGTGCAACTAAAACAACGGATTTGTTTTTTTCTCGTCCGCTTCTTTAATGCCGTCTTCTGCTTCTTTTAATGTTATCCAAGCCGTTATTTTTAATATCAAACCAATCTAAGGTTTCATTACGGGACCACATGGTTAGTGCTTGGACCGTTTGAATAATTTATTTTGTTCGAATTAATAGGTCCAGAATGGCAAAATCACTCTCTGGTGCTTTGTTGGTAACTAGTACATTTTAAGCAGATTCACAAACAGATTCTGATGGATTCATTACCTTCCACCAGGTAGCTGATCAGTGCATTGACGTTTAGGATAACAAGAATAGCATGAAAGGTTATTTCAAGTGATTGCTCTGTCAAATAATCAAATTTATTATCGTCTGTTGTGTCGAAAATTCTATCATAAACATAATCTTTATGAAGGATAGAATACATTGTTGCACAAAGAAGAAACGGAGTAAATGTGAATTACTGTGTAAAATATTATCAAGAGATTCAATAAGTCTTCATAAATACATAAATACCTTATGCGCGGACTTCAGCAAGAAAGATACGATTATTGAATTATTAGGATTACGCCAAGCATTAAGAAACTGTTTGGCAGAATTTTTGTGATAATAAAGGGCAAGAGCATTATAATATAAAATGTTGAAACGATTACTGATGAAAAGTAAGAAATAAGATTTATCATTCTGCTGTAAAAGAAAAGAATTAAACCATGCTGTCACTCCGGCTGCTTCATCACTAACGCCAATGAGAAATATTTTGACACTGTTAGAAATTGTTGCACTGCTTTCTTTTCTACTAAAAGCAATGTTAGTTTTAAAATCATCGGCCAAAAGAAGTTTTACAAAAGAATATAGGACTTTAGCGGTTTCTGAAGCAAAGTTATCAAGTAAATGAAGTTTACAAAAGTAGTTTCCCATATCGTTAATGTCATCTTTTTCTCAAATTGAAAGTTTATCCCAGTTATCAATGGCTTGAGGTAACAGTTTTTCTCTCAAAGATTTTAAACAGTCATTAAAAGGATTACCTGGACCGAGATCTGACAAAGTTGACTTAATTGAACTTATTAAAGTACACAGATACTTTCACAGAAACTTCACAGATACCAAATGATAATGTTTTCCACATTTTGTTGCTACTTGGAAATTTTGGTAATGCCGATGATAATTTCCAGTGCCATTACCATGCAAACAATTTCCTAAGTTTTTATTTTCACACTTTTCGAGCATTGCTTCGGCAACTTGAAACTGACCGAGAATAAGGGATTCTTGCATTATACTACATTTTACCTCAGTTGAAGGCAATCTTTCCACTTTTTTTTTCTTAAATTTTTCATGACAACCTTGGTTACGTCATTGAAATTTTTCATACTCAAATTCATGGGGAGAAGCTGTGCTATGGTTTCCCTGACATGTTACAACCTCCTCTTCTTCTAGAAGTGCAATTAACATGTTCAGTTCTTTATTTTAGTCATTAAAAGGTTGAATTCTTCAATCTCATTTTCTAAAATTCCAAGATCCTTACCATTAATCTCATTGGTTAACGTTATTTTATTTTTAGTGAAGATTTAAGCTCCCATATTTTCTTTCGTGAGCTATGTTTCTCAGCCTTTAACGTAAATACTTTGATATTGGCTTATTCTACCTTTTTTTTTTTTTTAATTCGACCACTTTTAGTGCAGATTTTTTTTTTTGATGAATTTTTTTTTTATATTTTCATCTATCTGAGTATCTCAGTATTTAACCTTTTTCTCTAGGATACGAAAATCAGAAGGTTTTTTTTTTTAACCTTAAGATATTGAGCTTTCTTTCTGCCCCCTCTACTTAGCACCTCTTTCTTTTTTATGGTATATTTCTTTTAATGAATCTTATTCAGATTTTATAATACAATTTTCTGATAAAATTAATTTCAACTGATCTGCCATCTCTTTGAATGCTTGCAAATGATTTGCTAAGTCAAATTTAGTTTTCCTTTTAAGGTTTTGTTTTGGTCTTTCAATGCTTTGTTCTGTACCAGCAACCTAGCTTCTTTATCTGTCCGTGTCGCTGCTAGTGTTCTCTCGTGTAATGTTTCTGTTATAGGTGGAATGAAGATTTCAGAAAATAAGGATACCTTTTTTTTCTTTAAAGTTCTGGTATTACCGAATAGTCTTTTAATTTTAAGTGTTAATGATTTTTGACTGTACTGGAGCCCAACACTAAACGCTGCAACGTATTAATCAAAGTATTCTCATGAAAATTGTTTTCTTAAGTGGAATACCAATAGCGATCCGTTTTGTATACGTAGCGGATAATTATCATAAAATAAAACGGCTGAGCTGCGGACAAACTTGGAAGTTAAACAACAAGGGATAGCCTGTTTTTTTTTTTAGTGAAAATGTTCCTGGAAGATGTTCTAAGGTGGTTAATAGACCTACAGATTGCACTTTTGAGGAACTGAAGCATTGGCTAGAATGTCATGGTCAAATGACATCCCGATACCATCCCCATTTTAGTTGATCCAAACAGTGCAATCTAACGTGTTCCATTGTGGCATTAGAAGATGGACTCTCAGGGGGTGAAGAAAGATAGATTTCTCAGTTAGTGGCAGATTTTCAGGCTTCATTGAAAACGACATTGTGAATGCTTCTATAAAGTAATGCGGTCAATGTTTCGCCGCATTCACCACCATAGCTAAAACGTGATGAAATACTTGAACAGATATATAACGAAGCTAGAAAGTTAATAATGCAGTAGCGAACACTTTTTAACCTAAATGATAGCTGCAGCTATAACTTAGCCTGCGTTTCGTTCACTCAGGCAACATTGTAATTCCAGATTTGTTTTTTATCAATTATCTCTTCCAATTATCTTGTACCTGTATATGAATGTAGAAAAAATTATTTTAATTAACATAAAGATCTGTTGATGAAAGAAAAATTAATAACAAAATAATAAAACGTTAATTAATACCCCTCCAGGGCTAAGTCTGATCTTGACCGATGCACTATTGTGTTGAATTGAGATTCCCGAATTTTTCCGCTATATCTTGCACAAGTGATGATCGCAAGAGCTGGAAAATATTTGTCTTGCCTGTGTTATGTAATAAAAGGAAGCAAATAGTTATGGTTTTGCAGAACGGTTGCCAAAGTTTTTATCTAAAAATTTACAACTTTCATCTTGAAGCGACTTCTATCAGTCAGATGGAAACAACGAAATTAGAATTAGGAAATTTGACAATCGATAAAAAAATGGGTATATAAAAGATCGGGGTGTTTATATCAACGAGAAAAACTACAAAACAAGACATAAAACATGATGCACAAAAAAAATTCGGCCCTACATTGACGGTGAATAAATGAAGTAGGTTCGCAACCACTTCATGGATGCGCAAAAGCATGTTGACGAATGATCGGGTGAATATTCCATTTCATTAAGACTGTAGTTTATTTCTCCTTTCTTTTGGTTTGGAGGTACATATCTCTCAAGAAAGGTGACTAATGATGGACAAGCAGAACCAGCATGTCTTTATCTCGTGCTGAAACAACTACATATCGGCAAACTCTAATGCAGTTTTAACGATCAGCTCATCAGCGTCACCAATGCTTTGTATTACTTCAATACCAGCCTCTTGAAAATAATCCGTCAGCAGGTCGATAAACTTAGTTTATTTATTTTTTTTGTTTTTTAAGGAATATTTCCGTTGTGAAGTGACAGTCATGAACCTGCTTAATGTGATGTTGGCACATGCCAGTTGACTTCTTCTCCGCGTGTACTCATTTATTTTGATAAATAAATCATCAGAGTAACCATCAAACACGGTTAATATTGTGGTATATTGACCATATCTACGTTTCATGTGTTCGACATAGCAGGTCATATACGGTCACATATTCGAATGATGAATTTGGTAATCATTTCACCTTGTGTAGTAAAGCTCTACCATCAACAATACAATATTCAGCAACATTTGCATCTTTCTCTGGCTCCACTTTATCTAGGAGATGATTTCGTAAGACAGGTTTTTCGGACTTTCTCATCAAATCTCTTTAAATAAAGGTGCAGGTTCTGGTGTGAGTTCCTTACAAAATTGGTTAGCACCACATCCTTCTCACTGAATTATAGCTGTCAGATTAGAGGATCTATATTCACAGTTTTTTTTTATCCATTTGTATACTAGGTCAAAGAGACTCGAAACTCATAACATGACAATTTCAACCAATAATCACATTCTTAGTAGCGATTCCATCTAACTGCTTCTGAATAGCCGAACCTACAACTTCTGTTTCATCGCAGTTCAAATTATCCTTTTCTGTTGTGGTCAATCCGCTGGACAAATTGTGAAGTGTTATGACATTGGAAATAAATGGATTGTGGCATTTAAATCATTCATTATTTTTTTCTAAGTCGAAATGATCTTTTTAAATCCTTGGTGCACTCAGCTCAACATGCTGTTAGCTGGTTTTGTAGAGCAAACCGGTTATTTCACTCATTGAGTTATGGACATCTGCACAACGTACGTTGTTTTTACCCATAGCAAACTAATCAATTCAGCCACAGCTCTTCCTCTTGTAAGTCCTCCACGGGTGTTCTGTGCCCACATGATGACTTGTTAAATTATCAGGTCAGATGAAAGGCCTGCCCAAAATCGATTAGCTTTCCGCACAGTGTTGTATCAAAGCTCTGAAAAGTTGGTGTAAACCAAAGGATAAGTTTTTTCCAGCTGTAGTATATTTTGGAAATGACGCCTAGCGCACTTGGTGTATTAGTTGTGGCCAGCAGCAGCAAAGAAATTCAAAATTTTGCTGATAGCATTTAGATGAGACTTCAATTTCCTGTTCGTTCATCTCTTATGAATAGCCAGAGTTTTGCTCTCCTTGATTAACGTTCTAGTTCTTGGAAGTATGTTAATCATTGGCCATCTTTAGCTTCATCGAACCGGATAGTAAATGCGAGGCTTGCTTTGGTTAAGCATGGATTTGCTGTGTCAAAGCTGTCAGTTTTTCTACTTGAGCCTCAGTTATTTTCTATAAATCTTCATCAAATTCGCCGTCATTTTGTGTGAAGGTTTTTCCATGATCTGCTTCAATAGAAGATGTAGTTGCTTGGTCAAAATTTTGATCAAAGCCTTCAATTGTGTTAGATTGAGGTATAAGTTTTTAAAAATTTTTGTGGTAAAAGAAGAAGATATGAGAAAATGGCCGCGAATTGCTCTGGCAACAGCCTTACAGGAAAAAGATATGTTCAACAGCGTTGATGCCATTTACTGTACCTAGTACTTTTGCAATTCCAGAACCCTTCGTTAGCTATCCAATCCTTTTCATAAAACTCATCATAAGATGAAAACCACCCAAAATCAGGACACTTTCCATGTTTTTTGCATTCGAAATTTCTGTTGCTTTCAACCTTAAAGACTGATCAAACGTTAAAACTGGTACACTTTAATTCAAGAGTTTTGATTGGCCAGTAACAAATGATATCGTAGTAAAAACACAGGACATATCAGTCGGATCCAGATCTATGATAGGTATTAAAGAAGCTATTGACTTTCCAGGGTATTATCTTTCTGAAACATAGGTCACACAGCCTAAAAAGCTTGGGCGACTCTCTCCATTAAAAAAAACTGCCTTACTATTGCAAATTTATTACTGCCAAATGAGCTCCGCCTGCAAAGCTTGCTTTTTTAGTTTTGCAAAAATTTAACAAAATTTTCTTATTTATCTGTTTAGAATACACTAATTTTATCTGCCTTCCTTTAATCTGTTAGTCTAGTGACCTCAATTTAGACCCAGTACTTCGTTAAAGACACCTAAAGACTTCATGGTTGCTATTGAAAAGTCCCACTCCTTGATGTCAGCTATCCAATGATATGTATGAAAATTGGTTTTCATTGTTTTAGCCAAGTGACAGGACTCAAAGTAACGCTACAAATGCGATTACAGCGTAGAAATGAATATTTTTTTAATCCTAATTGTGTAACGAACAAGTGGACTGAGTTTTTTGCTTTACATGCCAACATAACTGTTTTAATGTTTAAGTAGCTTTGCTACATGCATATTAAAAATAAAGGTATTTTTGAGATTTTTGACGTTTTCCACCATAATATAAGTTCGCCCATTTAAAAATTCATTGGTAATAAATTATATTCTGATTTAGTTCGTACTGTTCTAATTTAGCGCGCATTTTTTCGGAGTACTTTATGGTTATGATTTTTTAATTTATTTTAATCTATTTTAAATTTATATGATTTTTACGTTTCAGGTTTTATTTTAAAAAGCAGTAATAAAAGAAAAAACTCAAAATTCGTTCTAACACAGATATGTTCTTTTCTTTGCTATCCCAGTTGTAAAAACATAGAACCTCCTCCCAATCATATCATTAAAGTTGGTTCTACACTAATTTAGCGTAAATCTTTGTTTTTTATTTTAATACCTTACACTCATATAATAATAAAACAAATAAATTCGGTGCCCGAAAAAGACCGAAAATTTTGCATTAAGCTGTGATAAATTATCCAAGTACGGGAAAAGCCTTACTTTTAAAATTTTTTAAACAATTACCATATTTTCGAAAAAAATAGGTCAATTTTAGACCTGAAAAAGTGTAATAATTTTCAGTTAAATCATTTCTGTTACATTTATTTATTTTGGACCAATTTTTTTGTGTAAATTTTTATTTTTTCAAGCTTAGCGAACCTTAAAAAATTCAAGCCCAATGGTAATCTTTTAGGATAACGATAATCTTTTAGTTTGTTTTTCTCCAAATCAATCCCAAGATGCTTTGCACATAAAATCACACAACCTATTTATAGACACGCAAAGGAGCGCTATTAAAGACTGCTTCGTATTTCATTGTGCGTGTGTAATGTACTTTAGCAAACATGAATAAAAACACTCAGAAATAAAAATATTGTCACTGATTTAATACTAGTTTAGATGGTTAGCTTAAGGAATTTTTAAGTGAAACAGAAAAATTTTACAAACAATAAAACATCAGAATTTTTACAGCCAAATGAATTTTCTAAACAATTGGTACTGGCAAGATTTTTGTTGTTTGCCTATGGTTGTCTTAGGAAAAGATAAAAAAGTGGATGATAAAGCTCGTTTACAATGTTCTAAGAGTTTGTTAGCAATTTGTTATGATGAATAACATTTTTTCTCCCTTTAGGCGCTTTGTTCTTTTGATCACTTTTCGAAAAATAATTTTCTTGCTAGCTATTTTCTCTCTTACACAACACAAGACTGTTTTGAAATTTTGTTTGTATCATTTCTCCTGTTTACTTACCATTAATTGGGACTAATTAACGAAAATAAAGGAACATAATGAACTACATAATGAAAATCATGTCAAAGAAGAGAATAAAAAATTTGCTACAACTAATCAGATCAGCAGATTAAGAAATTTTCATAAAAGCAAGTTTATTCATTTTTTTGAAGATAAATTTTCTGTTCTTTTAAGTGGTTTCCGAAAAGTTGAAATTACTTCAAAGATAGCAATGTGTCTTGATAAAAAGGGTATTGTTGATACAATTTTAATGAACCTTTCTGAAGCATATGACTGCATTCCACATGATCTATTTATTGCTAAACTACGCGCCTATGAGTTTTCGTGGCAAAGACTTACATTCCTTAATAGTTACCTTTCGGGTAGAAATCAGAAAATATCTTCTGTTTTTAGTTAGTGGATATGTTCTATTTTACCCTAGAAACAGAAAGCTGATTTTTCGCTGATGATTTACTATTTACGATTGCAAAATTTCTTCTAAAAGCGCTCAAGATTGGTTAATAAACGATCATCTTCGGATTGATCTTTGGTTCTTAACAACTCTATTCCCAAAGAAAATCCAGCTTATGTTTCTAGGGAAAAAGTTCCTGAAACCTACTCTATTTTTATTTCTGGTTTAGAGATTTCTACCTGTAAAGAATTCGAAGTGTTAGTTGTTCCTTTTGAATGCCGTTTAAATTTTATCATATTATGAGTCATATTTGGTAAACAATAAGATTAGCGTTTTATTGAGTATTAGGCGTGCTTTGAGTATCTGTCAAGCTGCAGAAATTTTAAATGCCTATAATTTGCAAAAACTCTAGGCTAGTTCGTATTGAAAAGACACATAAATGTGCACTGAGAGCTGTTTATAACGACTAGATATTGAGCTTTTGGAACTTGGAGATGGACAATAGTTGTAGTATTCATTATAGACACCTTCAGTTATTAATGGTGATGTGTATAAAACGCTAAACCAGTTGAATCAAAAAGTTTCTTTGGAATATTATTGATCTTAAGATCACAGCTTATGATCTTCGGACTTAGTGTCTTGTTAAACTCCCAGTTGTTCACACTGCTACTTATGGCAAAAAATTCCCTTCACTTTAAAGCTAGTTTACGGTGGAACACCCTTACACATGATGTTAAAAACAGTGCAAGTGTTCTCATTTTTAAACAGAAAGTAAAACTCTGGAAAGGGAGTTGCACATGCAAATATTTAATATTTAATATATCGCATATATATAGTGAAATAAAAAATATTTCTTTTAATTAAAAATATATTTCAATTTAATTTAATTCTAATCCTATGTGTTAAAAGTATTCTCACAAATCTGCTTTACAGAAATATGACAATCGCCAGCGAAATAGAATTATAGAAGTTTTCTCTGTTTTCTATTGCATTTTCTAAGCTTTTACGTCGCAAACATATTACTTCTTTTCCAGTTAAATGGAGCATCCTGTTTGTTTGTGGTAATGATTTTATGCTCGCTTTTCTTTAGCCTGGTTGATTCTTTTCTTCCCTCTGTTAACAGCACAATATCATATGGCAAAATTATGATTGAATAAAAGCGCGATATAGTCAATGAAATGTTAGTCCAGGCTAACAATTTGATTCAAGATAATACTAGCAGAAGTAATTCAAATATGTAGATTTTAATGTAAATGGAATTTTCGAATTTTAGGTAGGGATGTCAAGCCTTTTTAAAAACAATAACTCAGAACAAATCATTTCGTATCAAGTGAAAGAAGAAATCATGCAATTTCCAAAAAGGTCTTATTTGTCTCGATAGTTGCTACAGTTCAGTAGTTATGACTGTTTGAAAGCGCAAATTTCATCAAGTTTCCTGTCAAAATCTCTTAACCTTTTTGACATGAAAGTGTGGACAAAAGTGAGTGTCAAGGGGTAAATTTTGACATATTGGGTCAAAAGTCAACCAAAAACATTCTAAATAACCTCAAATTTGGCAAGCAGATGCAAAAAATAATTTCTCACTGAAAACCATAAATTTTTTTTTTGAAAATGGTGAAGATAAGGGCTTATCAGGAGGTAAATTTTGACATATTAGGTCATAACTCAACGTAAAAAATTCTAAATATCCTCAAACTTGGCAAGCAGTTGCAAAAAATAATTTCTCAAAAAATACCAATTTTTTTTTTTTAACTTTTTTCAGGGGGAAGATAAGGGCTTTTCAGGGGGTAAATTTTGACATATTGTGTCATAACTCAACCAAAAAAATTCTAAATTCACAAATCAATAAGTTTTTTTGAGCAATTTCTCAACAGGGTAAGATGTTTGTCTTTCAGGGGGAAATTCCAAATAACACAAAATTTGGCAGGTAGATGCTGAAAACAATTTTTTACAAAAAGCCATATATTCCTTTTGGGAAATTTTTAACAAAGCAAAATATGGGCTGTTAAAAGAGTTAAATGTTCAAAATACCGAAAACATAAAATTTGATGACATATAGATGCTAAAATCTTTTGCTTACCTGGATGGAATATATCTGTTACAAAAATTCACATAGTAAAAAAAAAAAAAAAATATATATAAATATAAAAAATATAAAAAATATAAAAACAAATATAACGATACTATTCATGACATTACACAAAAAGCATTATTGAAAAGTAGCTTTTAATAGAAGATATGATTAATCAAAAAATAATTTGAAATGTTAACTTGAAAGCCTAATTTTAAAATTAAACCTATGGTCATTGACTGCCAGAGGATTAATTTAACATTAATTTTTTGAAAAGTGAAATTAATTTTAATTCCAAAAACTATCATCCATTCTATTATTCAATAACTTCTATCCATCATAAAAATTAAATAAATTTACTTTAA
>JAUZNK010100765.1:0-11891 GCA_035046665.1 Euphysa ruthae
GATTAGATGTTGAAAATTTTCTCATAAATAAATAAATAAATACGTTTATTGTCAAAAGTGAAGTTTTTTATCAAGTTGTTATTAATTAAAACGTATTAGTGATGACACTTAAAGAATAATAATAATAATAATAACAATAATAATCTTTAAATTAAATTGATATCAAAATCTTAGTCTTTTTAACTGATTTTTAATAAATTATCTCATAACTAATTAATTATCTCATAGCTTGAATCAGGAGTTTACAGGAGAACTATTTTTCAAAAAGTTTTGTCCTCTATTAACACCAACATTGCTGCTGCTAATGGAGTTAAGATTAGCTTAAGTCAATGCACCATATTCATTTTAGAATATGCATCACTAATACTCTATTATCCCAATGTTTGCCTATGTTTTTTTTTGCATGTTTTTATACCTAATATGATATTAATTGATTTAGTCATGGATCGGTGGTTTCATGATAAGCATTTCATTCTATGAGACAAGAGGGTGGTTTGAAAATGCATTATGACCAATTTTTCATGAAGAAACTCCCATCTAACTTTGGAGGCACAAAAATATCAGAAATTCATTCATATATTTTTGGTATCACTCTGGTCCTAAATTTCTTAAACATATACTTTTAAAATTTGATTATGTAGAAAAAACACATACCTTCAACGAGTTGTAATCTCTTATTACATATTTCTTCCAATTGAAAATTTTCTCCAAGAGTTGTATTATCTTCTAGCACCAGACTATGTAGTTTGGGATTCAATTGAGCTAAAAAGCTGGCTTGTTCAATGATTTCTTTTAAACTTGTACCGTCACTAACCTCCATCTGATATTCATTCCCTGATGGAAGTTTTATATTCAAGGGGAATTTTTCCTAAAAGGCAAAGAGCATAATGCTGAGCATAACACCCATATTCACAAATGACACTCAGTCCTGGGACATAATAATAATCATAACTATCATATGTCAAACCATGTTAAAAAAATGAATTATTCATATTTTTTATGGAACAAAACAAAATTTCTAAAGCTACTTTTAATTTATTAAGAGACTTTTTTCTGTTTTTCAGTGCATTTTCGTCTTTATAGGAAGTAGAATTATGAGGTATTATCACTGATTCTCATTGAAATTTTTCTTCTCACATCAAAAGAGTTTGCAAGTAGGCAAGTAACAAAAAATGTGCTCTAATGAGAAAAAGGCATGTTTTGACTACATCTCAAGCTAAAACTATTTTAAATGCCTATATTTTACAATACTTCTTAAATTGTTCAGGCATCTGGATGTTTTGCCAAAAATCTAGTATGGATCTCATCCAGAGAACACATAAGCGTGCTCAGAGAAGGGTGTATGATGACACATCTAAGTCTAAATGAGCTTTTGGAATTAGATCACAGCTGCAGCATTCATACCAAACACCTCCAGCTTCTAATGATTGAGGTGTTTAAAACGCAGCGTCAGAGTGGTCCAAAACTACTCTGGGATATATTTTGTCGTAAGACTGTAAATTAAAACTTACCTTCCATTTGTTTAGTTAAAATACCTTTAGCTCGTACAATTACTTATGACACCAATTCCCTTTAGTTTAAAGCATGCTTAATTTGGAATAATCTTCCCAATGACATGTGATAATCCCAATTCTTTCATTTGGAAGATTAAACTTTGGAATATGATTTTTTTTTTTTTTTTTTAATAAACTGTGTTGCCTCCTTAGTTTATTTTTATTTTTGTTTTGTTAAAAAACCAAAAAAATTTGTTAGTATATACTAGACCTAAATAATTTATTTTATCTATTGAGTATTATACTTGATAAATATTATGTTATGGGTTATTTAATCAAGGGGACTTTTGAAGACTTTTTGAAGAATGCTTATTAAGATATTAATAATTTTCTCTTAGAGCTTCAATTTTCAATTCCAAATTAGTGATGAAATTCATCAAACATCAATCAATATAAGAGTGTATTATCATTGTACTGATAGACAAAATAGACAAAGTTAGGTAAAATTTCATTGTAAAACAACTTTCGGAGCCAAAGATATCTGATGAAAGAGGTGAAGGGGTACATATCTGAAGGAATATTTATAAGAAAGTGGTGAATGCAGGGCATGATCAATATGGAAAAAAGAAATTGCCAAGAAAAAAATAGGTAAAAATATATTTGAGAAAAAAATGAGCGTGGTCTTGTATACTGATAAAAAAAGCTTTTAAATTACTTATACTTTTTTATATTTTGCATTGAAGTAGATGAGAAAGCCATTTTGATCCGCTTGATCAATTTTTAATGACATATGTGTCGTTGTAAGATTAATATCATATAAGAATCAAATTAAACAGATGGCCAATTTTTAAGGTTCCTAGATACAATAATAAATCTAATTATATACAATTTATATTCAAAGTAAAGTGAATGCAGTTTCTAGTTACTATATAAAGGAGTTGATTTGCATTTAATTAATCAAGCTTTTGGTTTATCAAAATATTGCTAGAAAAATTTTCAATATTCTCTAATTAGCAAAAATAATTGACTAAAAATACAGATAAAATTTTCCTTTTTTCTGCCTGTGTCCATGTCCCGGTTACAAAATTTCTTTAGAAAAGTTTTTTTAAAAATTTTGAAAATTGACCATAACAGCAGAAATCTATATTTGCAAATAAAATTTAAATTAGCAGATATGCTAAAATCTAATATGATATTTTCTAACATAACAAAATTTTGGAAGAAATGGTTATTGGCTTCATCAGGAGTAAGAAAAAGTTGATTCAAAGATAAAAGAAACAAGGGAATCCTGATGTGGACCCACTATTAAGAAATAGCAAAAAAGAAATTAAAATGGAATAGATTTTTTAATTTTGAGAAAAAAAAAATAATAAAAATAGATAAGTGATAGTCATAGAAATGAACTCAATGTGTCCATATCTCCATGTAAAATTTGAAAAAAAGAATGACCATAAATCGGTCCAAAAAAAGAAACGATTTTCAAGCCCAAATTTGTCCAAGACAAGAGACACATATGTGTCTCTATCTTGATGGACAATTGAAGAACAAAAGTTATATCCTTTTTTGAAAAAAATACCAATAAATTGTTTTTGGTCTAGAAAATGATCAAATTTTGGTCCAGAATTAAAGTATAAGAATTCCAACAGGTGACCATATCGATTAAAATATAGTCTCTATAAACCTCTAACTCTAAAAATTTGGGTGTTAAAGAATCAACCCCATTAATGTTCCAAAAAATTAGAAAAATCTTGCAGAAGATTTTTGTTAATAACCAATTTTGAGCGATTTTGGGCCAACACCACCCTAAATATGATTGAGTAACTTCTGGCAAAAATTAGAAAAATTCTTAGAGTGGTTTTGTGAGAAATATCCGGACGGAAGAATAGACAAACTGAAGGAAATGAATTCATAGCTCTTTTTTACCTTCTGGGATTCTAAAAATATGAGAAAAAAAGTTATATTAATTAAAAAAACAAAAAAGAAAAAAAGTAGTAGGGCTGCTATTAAATAATTATTTGATTGCCGTAACGCTGAGTTAAGAAAGTTTGAGTCAGAACAAAACAAAATTTTATTTTTCAGTGCAATTGCCGACTTTATATCATCAAATTCACCAGCCCCACTATTTTTTTATATATATTATTAATAGTTTGTTTATGTTTTTCAAATATAGTCACAATGTATTTACATCGCTAAAACTTATATTATTGTTGTTACTTTATACTTCAAATAATTTAGATTTACATAAAACATATGCATTTTCAATGAATTGAGCATCGCATTGAGAACCAATCTTACATTGCTAAAATCAAGATTTGAAATTTCAAATAGCTTTCGAATATACTTACATTAATTTAAAAATAATACTTACATTAACTTTCGAAACTTTTTGTATGATACCCGTCAGTTGTAAATGAAACTAAATACAAAATATAACACAATTACTATGTTAACATCACAGAAATAACATCAAATCTATGGCACTCACATTACGCCATTAAAAGAAAAAAACCATAAAACATACACATATATATTTATATTTTTATAAAAACTACTTCATTCAAAAATTTTAGAAAAATCAGATTTTGTGTGGTAATATCCAAAACATGGTGCAGCACATAAACCAATATCACAATCTCCACATTGGTATCTAGTATACTTTCTAATATTATTTTGTGAGCACATCTCCTAGATGGATTTTTTTTTATATCATTTGGTGGGATCAAACTTGAAAAGTGTCTCTCAGACAAACGTAACGCATTGTTTTTATTTGGGCGACCTCTGACTTTTGGTCCCATATCAGCAGTGTGGTATTGCTCAAAGATTCTCTCAACAAGTCGATACTTATATTCCTTTCAGGTGCATACAAAAAAGTGAATCGATTAGATAGGTAATTATGGACAGGAAGAATTTTCATTGTTTTTTGATAAGTTTCACCCAATGAACTATTATCTACGAAGTGTAAAAATTTTTCAATCAACGAGAAACGTTCAAATTTTAAAACTAAGCGTATCATCGGTGTACTAAAAATTGCATTCTCCGTATAATAATGTGCATATGTAGGTTTCCAAACATATACAAAATAATACCAAAGTAAATCATTAACTCATTCTTTGCAATGGGTGTCCAGCTTTTCATTCTTGATCGATGCTTTATTTCATGAGAAGCTATATACTGTGGTGCCTACAGGTTAGTTTGAGTGACAATTTCCTCTATAAGTTCTTCAGTCAGTAAAAAATAATTCAAATAAATACAGAGGATCATATTCAAGTACTATAGGATTAACTCCACTATTACCAGTAAATAACTGTGAGTTAGAGTGGTGTTCATTTGAAATACGTTTCCAATCTATATCATATTGTGGTGTTGGTAACATTATTGGTAGGAGAGGCTGATCATTTTCCTCTGCTACACTTTCATTTTCAGAAATAATAATTTCTTCGTCAGTTTCAGAAGGGATTTCAGGCTCTAATTCACTTCCAGAATCATAAAATCTGAAGAATCAAAGTCAGAATTATCAGACTATCAGATTGAATCAATAACGCTTCTTCGGAAGCATATACACGTTTTCTAGAAGGTGCTACACTCTGTTATTGTCTACCATGTTTATCTATATGTTATTGATGATTCAGCATTTAAATTTTTATTATAGCGACGGTTATATCCGTCGAACGCATATTGTGGTCTTGCGGCTCTGATGGATATATCCGTCGAACGCAATTAAGAGGTTAATCTATATAAATGACCTCTCTAACAACATTGATTCAGTGGTATTTTTTTGATGATGCCAGTCTTTTCAGAAGTTTCTAACATTATTAAATCCACATTTTTTTGAAGATGACCCAGTTAATAATAATATTTTCTATTAATAAATTTTAACAAAACTGATGCTTTCAAGTACTTTTGGGCATTTCTGCATTAGCGCCTGAAAAAATGTTCAAGATGGCCAATATTTTCCCATATTATCCCAAATTTCAGGGTAATCGAAGGGTAAATTTTTGAGAACTATAAAAACTCCTCATCTACAAGCTTTTAAGTTTCAAAACTAAAACTAACTATGAACTTTTTAATATATTTAGAATTTTAGCTTAATTTAAGTGCGAATTCTTGAGAAAAATCAAATAATGCTGATTTTTGGGAACAGTTCGACATTCCCTGTATAAGTAAAAGTCGTCATAAAACTTTCTGTAGATATAATAAAACACGGCTTATGAGACAAGTAGTAACCCAAGAAAAAATTCATAAACAAAACATACACTAGCTGCACCCTTATTTGTTGTAAACCTTGCTCCTAAAGTATTATGTTCATTTTGCCAACGTACAAACGTGTCTTTCATTTTCACTTTAATTGTAGAATCAATTGCAGTCTCCAACACCTAAAAATTAAAATTTCATATATTTTGCTAAAACAGCTGTAATAAAAAATTAGAAAGACAAAATATTGACAAAACAGACTTATGCACTGAGGCAAAATTTTAGAAAAAATATATAGATAAAAATGACCACAGACATTATTTGAATTTATACCGAGGGATTCAAAACTATATAGACATTATGGTAATTTTTAGTTATTTCAATTCTATTAAGATTTTCATTTTTTTTAAAAATTTGTTTCTAGAAGTAACCCAAAACAATTTTTTTTTAAAAATAAAAGCTTTCAAAGTGGTTTTAAAAGTAAAAATGGAAGTATCCATGTTTGTTTTATGAGTGATTATAAGTATATTCCAAAGATATGGTCCATGATAAGAAATACAAAAGCATGAGGTTGTCAAACGAGATTCAGGTAAAATTTTAAGAAGACATTTTTGGTGAAAAAAAAAAAGACAATATTTTGAAGATTGATTTCAAAAGATGTTCCTCTAAAAAAAGAAAAATTAATAAAGAGATTTCAAGAAAAATTTGTTTTTAGACCCAAAATTACCATATTTAGGCATATTCAGGCTCAGTATAAAAATAAAAGGAAAAATTTCAGTCTAACGTAAGGGTGGCAAGAGTGAATTCATAGGCCTACCTCAGGACTCCAAAATTGTATAAATAGTCACAAGTAATTTGATTACCAGGAAATTTGATTGTTATATATTATACCACAAATATATTTCCCAGATGAAAAATAGCTGTGCAGGTCAAAACCTACATCCACAACTACTCATACGGACCCAACAACAGTACAACAGATTATTTATTTTCCTGTTAAAAAAAATTATGACAATCAATTTGTACCCCTGTAACCCTGCAGAATACAGAAACTTAAGATTATATATCAGTGTCAGATACTCAAAGGTTAACCTTAAATTTAACATACTCCTTGAAAATAAACTGTGATTTTTTTATTGAAATAAGGCAAAAAATGATGTACTATTCGGGAAATTTTTCGCTCTCTCAAAGTAGTAGTAATTTTCTGTTCATTTACGAGTATAAAGTTAGAATGATTTTTTGTGATTAAAAATTTTGTTGTAGCAAAAAATGGTAAAAGAATAATTTTTACTGCCAAATTTAGTGAGCTAAGATCTAAATCTACATGCTTGATTTGTTAGAAATAGTATTTCCTAACAAAATTTAAGTACAATTAAAACATAGCCTTTAACTTTTGTGGTTTTTTCTTCATTGCAATTGATAAAATAACATCATCAAATACCATTACTTGAAAAAATATATATAGAACACTTTATTTGGCATTTAAAAATTTATTTTTAAGGACAGAAACAAAGGGAAAAAAAAAACAAATATGCAAAAAGACAATAGCATTTTATGTAAAAAATATCCTATTAACCTAAACCAAGAGCTCAAAAAAAAAGCAGGGTTATGCAAAAGCATAAACCACTGTAAAATACTGATAGTTTGACAATGTTAACTACTATAAATGCATTATAGAATTCTAAATATATCAATAAACGTTATTATAGATGCATCAAAAAGCTTAAAAACAAAAAACCTTTTGAGCGTCAAATAGGTTGACATCCACAGTATGTCAACCTATATAAGCTGATTAAAGATTACATATCACAGTATGGTAATATTAACTTTGCCTCAACACTTAGATGTCAAAAAAAAATCATCGTAAATAACAAAAAAATTAAATAAAAAATTATATCTTTATTAAATTGTAAAATTTCAATGATCAATAATTTATCTCTTCTTTCTCTCATATTACAATTACTCACTGCATCATCACTAATAGAAAGGTTTAAAAACTTATTTCAATTTAACATTCCCTATTTGGTAATGTCATGAGAGGTACTGTTTGTAGCAAGTAACCTGTTTGCACTGAAACTCAATAATTTTATTTATTTAACAAATATGTACACAGGATATCATCACTTCAGTAAAACACATTCTGTTATCAACATGCGTAAAAATTAAAACATTAGAAATTACGTTAAATTTAAATTTTAAAACATGCATAACTATGCAAATAAAATTTATTTAAAATGCTTCTTCAGGTGGATTTTAAATTCTTTATAAGTGTTTAACTTACGTATGTTTAGTGAAATGGTGCTGTAATTTTTCCCTCTTTAATAATAAACCGAATTTCTAGCAAACTCAGGTCGAACTTTAGGCAGTTTAATGTATGAACCATCTTGACGACGCCATTTACTGTGTTGGTGGATTTTGAAATAGTTGGCAAAATTTGAACACGTCTTTTCACTTAAACACTGTTTTATTATAAGAGTGAAAGTAAAACACCTTCAATGGAGATATTGTCTTAATAACGTGAATCTTGTTGTTCCATTTGATAATTTGAACAGCGTTGTTGTGGAACTTTGTAATCTTTTCATTTAGGTGCTTTGGTAAGTTCAAGTAGAGATCACCACAGTATGTCATAATTGGTATAATGTTATAATACTCTATAAATGTTTTCTGCAATCGAAGTAAGCAATTGTCAAATCTTTTTGGGCAATCACAAACAATCAGGTTGTTTTGCAAGGTTCTTTGATGTTCCAAATAACATTGCTTCTGTTTTACCCTGTCCAAGATTGTGTACAACTTTATTCTCCTCACAATCATTTGAAATTAGTTCCATATCAGCCAATAGTCTGGTTTCAATGGTAAATGTATCTTTTCCAGGGATTTAAATTATGATATCGTCTGCAGATATTACGGTTTTTGAGTGTTTTAAGCACCTTGTAAAGTCATTAAAGTACACTAACAACAAAATTGGGCCAAGTATAGAATTCTGCACACCAGATTTTACTTTTCCTTCATGTGATAATTATAGTGTTATATGTTATAGTATTATAGTGTCTTCATGTTATAGAGCAGCGGGTTAAAAATAACTGTTTCGAGTATTTCAATCTGCTGTCTTGATGGCTTTTATTTGGAGAAATATTGCAAATATGCTGTTTTTTTTTTTAGTAGTAGTAGTAGTAGTGCTGCTGTTGTTCAAAAAAAGCTTGCTGAAATTTTTTTTTATCTTGCTCAAAATATTAGAACTAATAAATGAATATAAATATGCATTATAAAACATTTTTAAAAAGTTGGTCAATAAAATTAATTTTAAGGTCATAATGAGGAGTTGGAGAGATTTTTCAAAAAGCGACAGTATGAGTAAAAAGACGCCTACAGTCCTTTAGCATAATGCAAAATTTGATAAAAGATAATGAGCAGATTTCAAAAAAGAGTGAAAACCAAAATTTTGGGCTGAAAACCACCATGTTTGAAGGAAGGTGAAGGTAACATTAAATGAGTAAATACTGAGCAAATAATTAAAAGCTGAAAATGTCTGTATATTTATTTTATTATTGTTTACACTTAACAAAAAATTTCAAGACTCATGTTCTTGAGACAAAAGCGATCAAGTATAAAATTATCCCCTGCAGTCTTCATACAAAATTCAAAAAAAATAAAATAATAATGATAAAAATATTGAGCGGATTGTGATTAAAGGTCAAAAATGCTATTTTTAGGCCTAATATAAACATGTTTTGAGTCTTGGGGATTAGGCCTGATCGTATTTTCAAAACGCCCAACACGCCTAACTTTTTAGAAATAATATTTCCTGACACAGTACAAAATTTCAGCGTAAGCGGAACTTTTCTAGAAAAACCAAAAAACGCTGATTTTTATTGTTTTTGGGTCAAAATCAGGCTCAAGATCCTGAACAAGAATTTTTGGCAGGTGGCCATATCAAGCAAATATTCACGATAGTTCTTTCACTTCATACTAAATTTCAGAGAAAAATAATGAACAGTTTTGAAGAAAAATGGAAAAACAGACGGAAGAACAAGGGTTAAATAATAGGACTTTGTTGGCTTCTTGCTATTTCCAAAATGTATAAAAAGAATTTCCATCATCTAGTAACCTACTTTTCAAATTTTATATAGGTAACACTACACAAAACTAAGATACTCAGGTTTCAGTCCTGTTTTGTGTCTAGCCAGAATCCAGATAAAATAATTAAAATTTGAAAATTTTTTAACAGAAACAGAATCAGAATATAACTTATTCAAAAACAAAGAACAAATTCAACATTTTTTTGGCAGTCTTTGTTTGTAAAAACATGCTTATATAATCAAAAATAATATTTTCAAATACCATACCAAATTTTAGCAAATTCTAAATATAATTTATAGATAATGACATTTTTGGAACAAATTATAATGTTTGATGTTTGATGGCTGGGATAAGATAAAACCTTGAATGGCCTCCGCGTAAAAATAATCAGAAACAGTATTTAAAAAAAAATATATTTCTGCAAAATCAAAACAAAATATTTTGAAAACCAACTGAAAAATCTTATATTTGTACCAAATTGACACTTTTCAGGGCCAGCGGCCTATCCAAGGTTTAAAACATTTGCTGTTTTCTGACTTCATGCAAAGTTTCAGAACAAAAAGTTGATGAACAGATTTAAAAAAAAAAAAAAAAAAAACATTGACCTTCTTCCTAAAAAAACATCAGGGCTTATCCTAGCCCTGTACCAATTATTTTTGTTTTTTTCAAAAATCAGACTTCATCATGTCATTTCCTTTATTAACCTTTAACTTAATTCAAAAAAAAAAAAAAAAAAAAAAAAAAATAGTAAACAGATTTTGACAATTAGCACAAATAACTAGACAGACAGAAGCGAATACAAGGACCATAACTGTATCAGTCCAAAAAGTATCGTTTTTCTTAAGGAAAACAGGCTAAATAGCTTACCATTTTTTGTGCATCCCATACAGACACTCTGTATATACCAGCATCATTTTTTACACAAAATAACATCGAGAAATTCTCAATTATAGGAATCCATCTCTTTTCTTTGTAAATATAAACCATTGCATTGTGCTGCGATATAATGACATCTTTTTCATCTAAACAAGTAGTACTCCTTGACAAACCATTTGTGAAAGCCCCTGGAGGGCGAGGTGCAGGTGATTTCATTGATGGTCTATAAAATATATTATCAGAAACAAGAGTCATTGGATTGGTTATCCATTAAAATTTATATTACTATGGTACTGCAAAGTTTTTAAAAGCAAGCCAACGCTCCACTAGTTCCCCATAATTTTTCTAAATTTTAAACTCAAAATTATGTAAGTTTAGGAACAAAGTTCTAAAGTAGATTTTTTTTGCATATACTTATATATAAAAATACCTATATAGGCTAAATTATCATTCTATTTTTTACAAAGTTTAAAACAAAGTAATAGCTAAAATTTTCAAAAACTAGCTTCATACAAAGTTTAAGCAATATGACTTGTTCACATTTTTGACAAATAGATGAAAATAAAACATTTTTCTATTTTTCTTGAAAAAAATTACTTAATGGTATAAATCATACTTTTTCTTTGTCCATGATCCTCGAAGAAAACTGTCCGAACAAACAACAAGCATTTATAAGCAGATTTAAAAATACCGAATAATTTTTTAAAATAAAAAAATATTTGTTAGCTATCATCAAAGTGTTTTAGAAAAACAATTAAAGGTAAAACAAAGAAAATTGAACATATCTGTTTCGCATAACATTTGGGCACAAAAGCAATTTATAGACAATCTCACAGCCTATTACTCTAAAAGTAGGAATATATAATATACCATAAAACAAAAAGAAAAAAAAACTAAAAACGTTTCTTTGAACTAAGTAAAACAAATAAACAAAAAAATATTATATTATGATAATTTCATCTTCATGTAGCACACCTAGAGTTACTTATATATAAATATACTACATAATATAGATAGGTTATTTAAATAATTAATCATTTTGAATAAAAAACTATACTCCCTACAAAATGAATATTCAATGAATTCTATTAAGAAAATAAAATATCTGCACACATTTCAAAAAAAATTTGCATTGTTGACAGCTATTTAACTTTGTCTCAGTCGACAAAGGCTGAATATAAATATAATATATATTATATATATATATATATATATTTATACACACACACACATATATATGTACGTACATACATA
>JAUZNK010100776.1:0-11890 GCA_035046665.1 Euphysa ruthae
TTTTTTTTTTTTTTTTTTTTTTGTTAGCTATGCTTTGGCTTAATCTCTTTTTGTGTGTAATGTATAATGGGACCACAATGGAAATATTGTTGTGACAAACAATTTTTGAGCCTATCTATGCCACCATTTGTTTTTGTGTTAGTGTTCTTTTATTATTATTATTTTTTTTTTTTCTGTTGTCTTGTAATTTTCATAGCTAATTACTCTCAAAAATTTCTGTATTCATAATTGTACCAAATGTATAACTATTCAATCACTATTCCTTGCAGTAGGGATTTCTTTTAGGAACACAAACTATTGTTTTATGAGCTTTATTGCGAGCGTCACTTTCTAAGTCGTGTTTTCAGAGGCATGGAGTAGTCCAGAAGATGAGATGGCAGTGTCGATATCTTCGAATGTCATCCTATCCAAACAAACTAGCTGGCTATACTACCATACCTGTAGAATATTTTTTTCGATTTGCTATCCAGAAGAGAGGGCGATTTTTCGTATCTGGCATTTGAACATGCTAAACTGAATGAAGTAACATTTGAAGAATTCCTTGTTAAATGGAAATCTGTTCCACACAAGTTCATTTTTTAAGTTTTTAGTATTTAACATATTTTATCTTTCTATTCTGAATGTTTTTTCTTTTGATGGTCTATTGACTTGAAGTTTCTCCATATTTTGCCAAAGTATCGATAAAATACATCCGTTTGACACCTGGACATTCTCTTTGAACTTTGCTTCTATATTTTCAGTTAATGAAATGCGTTTTGAAGCTATGGTTTATAACGAACCAGGTTTTCTTCCTTTAAGTCGGATTTGCACCAGGTGATAATGTTTATATTTTAGTGACTTTATACATCAAACACATAGTATACTATTTACTAGCAAAAGAGAAAGGGTAAAAATTACAATATTTAATATGATTTTCTTGGCTCCTCTTACTTCCTAAGGCTACATCACTGATATAAAAATTTAGATTTATAACAGCAATACATAAAATTATCAAAACCATGCTTTACGTTTGAGAATTGTTACCGCATTAGCATTTGTTTTACCAAATAACGCGATAAATGTCTTCATAAAAAGTAGTTATAAAAAAATTTAATGCTGATACTGACGACTTGTTAGAATACTTTGAAGACAAATACATTGGTCAAAGTACACCTCGTCGAAAACCTCTGTTTTCAATTGGTATGTGGCACATATATCACTGAACCGACCAGGAACTACCAAGGACTATATCAGCATGGTATTGTAGGGTGGCATCGTAGTTTTCAAGGACATCTTGCAGCGTGTCATCCAAAATTTCTGAAAATTAAAAAATACAACAGCAGAAAAAATGAAACCTACGTTAGGGCATCAATTTTTGTTGCATCAAGTAGGGCACTTAATCCCTGCACAGAGGAGACGCTACTCTAGTAAGTAAGTAGTAAAAAAGTAAGTAAGTAAATATTTATTTAACGATAAAAATCGAAATTTGCATGTTTTCAAATTTACAAGTTGATAATGTATGAATAAAAAGTTTAAATAAACATTATAATTATAATTAAAAAAATGAAAAAAAAGGTAATACCGAGAAAACGACTCTAAAATATTATTATTTTAACTAAATGATAAAAATGTTTCCTGTGCAGATCAAAAATACAGTTGACATTAGAAAAACTGTAAAAAAAGATTTTGCAAATTTCATTAATAGCATCAATTGAAATATTCCATTGAACAATAAACTGATATTTAATCGAATACTTGCCAAAACATGTGGTTTTAAAAGCTGTGACGTTTAGCTGACCACTTAATGCATTACATGTAGTATAGTTTTGAAATCTTCGACATTCAGTAAAAAAAAATTTGATTTACAAGAAGGAATGATTTTTTGTAAAGTATCAAAAACAAACATAACATTTAAAGACTTGTCAGGAAATATGGATATTTTGAATTTAGAAAAAGCTACGGAATTATCAGACCGATATTGTTGGATATTGACGGAAATTCTAAAAACGATCTTTGTATTGAGAGTATTTTATTTAGATGAGAATTTTCGCATTGACATTTCTATGTTAGATGTTTATCAATAACAACACCAAGATATGTGAGGAAGGAAGTAAATGTTTTCCGTATATTTTTATTTTATTATTTTTTCTAAAGGTTTTTTGGGACTTCTGTAAACAACATACTCAGTTTTTGTAGCATTTAAGGCGATAAGGTTAGCATTTAATTAATCAGTTAAACACTGAAGATCAAAATTTATTCTTTTACACAACAGCTTGGCAGATTTACTAATCCACAATAAGTTGGTGTCATCTGCAAAGTGATGAACAGCACAGAACTTAATAGAGTTACAAAAGTCATTTATGTAAATCAAGAATAACAGAGGGCCTAGAATAGAACCTTGAGGAAAACCACAAAAAAATTGTTTTTTGAAAAGATTTAAAGTCATTAATACAAAAAGTTGTTTCCTTTCTGATTAATATGAAGAAAATCATTTGTTTACAACACCTCGTACACCACAATGATCTAGTTTTTTTACAGGAATTTTGCGATCTACCGCGTCAAAAGATTTTTTATGGTCGATAAATACTCCACAAATAGATTTACAATTATCAAGAGCTTTACGAATCAGTTATACTGATAAGAGCATGTGACGTGGAGTGTTTTGTTCAAAAGCCAAATTGTGATTCATTGAGGCAGTTAAATGTATTTAGGAAACTATATATACGAGAGTACATAATTTTTTCTATAATTTTGCTGATGTTGATATGGGTCTATAATTATTGCAGTCGAGTTTTGATCGTTTTTTAAATAGCATAATAACTGATGAAATTTTTGAAACGTCAGGAAATGCTCCATTTATAAAAGAAAGGTTAAATAGTTTCAAGAGAGCAAAAGAAATTTTATTGTTAAAATCTTTTAAAAGATCAACAGGTATATTTTAGGGACCTTAAGCTTCCTAACTTTAAGTCTAGAAATTATACAAGATACTTCAAAGCTCGAAGTGGGAGTATCAAAAATATTAAGAGAGTTTTGTTCCTTCATGTATTTTCGGGAATTGGTACGCAATGAAAAAATTCTCTCTTGAATATTTTATGCTACGGATATAAAAAAATCATTAAAATTCTCACTATGAGATTAAAGTAGGATAAATTACTGTAACATCATTATTTATTACACTTGTTGGAAAAGAAGTCCTTTCCATATTTAACGTATATTTTATGCATTTTCCGTAAAATATTGTTTGTAATTTAATGAGTAAATTTCGATATCTATTAAAAAAAGCTTTATAATGATTCTTATTAAGTTTTATTACACTAGTTTAGAAAATTTCTTTTAATTTCTAAGTTCAATAACGTTGAACATATATCAGCTTACGGAACATCACCAGTGTTGTGAAAGATTATCGGTGAAGAGTGATTTAAAACGGAAATGTACCTGTATTCCCTTTAATGAAAACAAAGTTCTGGTGCCGTTATTAAATTATATTAAATTTTAAAGTAATATTTTTTGCTTGCCTTCTTCAACCATAAACCATATAAAATTGTTTTCCGATTTCATTTTGTATATAAACATATATAAACAGGATAAATTTATTGCTAACACTAAACTTTTTAACATTTTCGTTCCTCGATAGGTAATTTTTTCTAATAAAACATGTTTACTCTTCTGATTATCTTTGAAAAATTGTTTCTCACACATATGAAAGTATTAGTGATCTTGCGATCTTTCTCAATCTTACAGAATACAAAAAGTGATTATAAAATTCTAATAAAAGTGCAAAGTTTTCATCAAACACAACTTTATAACTTTTTTTTTTTTAACTGTATTTTTTAGGTAACAAAGCTGAGTCTTTAGTTAAATGAAGTCTTTTATTGTATATAAAGTATTATAAAGTAACTACTGTGTAAAAAAATTTTACAACAATGCAATTTCACTACAATTTTTAAATTTACAAGAAGTAGAATGAGAGGTATGATTTGAAAAATACGAATTTAGGGTGTACATACTTTTTGAATAGTCCCTTAGTGGCACTATTTTTCGTAAAACTCCCACACTAAAAAAATTAAGAACATAAATGTTGTTATTCGACACTTTTATTACATTTAATATTTCTAATTTATTTATATATTATATTATACGAATATATTATATTTGACAAATTAATATATGTTGATGATAAATTGTAGCTTAGGCTTTATAGAGTGAAATACATTTGATTTGATTTTGATCAGTTTTTTTCCTAGATTATTATATGACTGAGTTTTTATGTTTATTGCTGTGCTGAATGATGTTTATAACGTAATCAAAATCATAATCAAAAGTTGTTAAGTAAAAATAAATACTTTTCTGAGATTTAAGCGTGTTCTAACTTTAGAGTGTTCAGTGTTCAGTGGAAAACAATATGTTGACGAAAACTGTTGTGCCTGCACACTGGGTGGAGACTGTATGGTTGATTGTCTATTTTCCTCCTAAAGGTACTAAAAGCATTGACAGGTTTATTTCAGAATGAGCATCACCAGCAGCTGGATGGAGACAATACAAGTTTTGTGAGTTTATTCTTGAAGATGGCACCATGTAATGAAATAATAAATTTGACAATTTTATAGTATGTAGTTGTTTGAATTCACCAGCTATCACACTGGTATTTAATTGTTTGTTTGAGGGTGTTAATTTTTATGTTGTTATTTAATTATAAACCCTGAAATTCATTACTTTATGCTTTAGGGTTTGCTAACATTAAGTTCAGGGTTGCTGGCGTGTATGCAGTATTTTTCAAATGATATGTTGGTGTGACTTTAATTGAATATCAGACTGAATATACATTTGTTCTTGATTTTACTTTAGGTCATAAGGAAAATACTAGAGTTCCAAGTCCAGAATTTCAATTAAAGGAACAACCAGTATTAAAATGTGTTAGTAAACTTTTTTGTAGATTGATTTTTTTTGGTGGTAACCTTTGAAATTCAGAAGAAGTTGTCTCGGCACTTTACTAAAGTCACTATAAAATCCTTAGTAATTAATTTCCTCAGCATTATTTGCAGAGTGACAGGTTTCGAAGACAGCGATTATACTTGTAAAAGCTTGAATAGGAATGGTGTACGAGTGTAATCATCACACATCACTTTTTATTATAGTATGTCATTACTCACACACCATATTTGGTAAATCACAAACCATAACTGGAATAAAAACGGAAGTTTTGAACATATTTTTCAATATGAATTGTAATAACACACACCATTTTAGAATATATGGCATGCAAAGACCACATTTAATCAATTTTCTTTACACCCAAGGCTGCTTATATATTTCTTGTCTAAGATTTATTTACATTGCAGCTAATCTACTAAAGATTATTGCTTGCTAGCGAAATTAAGTTAAATATAAGATTTGAATAAAATAATTTAAGTATTTATGTTTTGAATTGAGATTTTAACTTAATTGTTATATATATTGTTTGAGCATAAGGTTCTAAAATCCAATCGGCAGATTGTTTTTAAAAAGTTGCAGATATTTTTGTAATAGTTTCAGTTAATCAAAATTACTTTTGTTCCATTTGTTGTGGCATGTCTTCGTTCAAGGATATTTGAAGACAAAAACGACTCAAAGGAGTCAAAGGAGAGCAGTTTCTTTTGAATACTATTATGTGTTTAAATTTTATTTTCAAAGTAAACCCAATGAATTATATAGTGACAGGTCTTTGAATATGTCTGAATATGCTCATGTAAACATTGTCTATCTTGTGTTTCTCTCTTACAATCGAATCATGTTCCACCGTTTTTCAAATTTAGCATATAATCGGCATAAAATCATAGTCTTGGAAGCATAAAAGAAGCATAGCATAAAATATGGTCATTTTGTAACATAAAATCATAAAAAAATTTTATTATGACATACTGGGAGTCCTAATTAAATCTAATTATTTCTTTATTTATTTAGATTGCACAAATAAAAACAATAGGAGTCCCAACCGTGCGGAGACTAACCAAAAACGTGTTGGACTGCTTATTAACGTGGGAGTTAAAAAACAAATTCAGCAAAAACGACTTAAAAGGGAAAAGGAAGTTTGCTGACGCACAACTTCATAGATGAGTTAAAGGTGAGTTTGAATAGAGAATTTAACTATCATTACGTATCTTACCTAACAAAGAATGACCTTAAAGAGATAAATTTTTGCTCGGACATATTTTCGCGCGTCAAAATTTTTTTTATTTCGTGCGGACAAATTTTTGCGGGTGCTTGTAAATATAGACAAAAAATTTCAATAAAAATGTTAAAACAACTTTTTTATACGCATCAAGAAGCATTAAAAGAAAAATAAGAAAAGAAAAAAAAGAAAATTAAATATATATATATATATATATTTTTTTTTTAATGCTACCCATTTCTGAACACATCAAAGATTTATTAAAGTACAGAAAAAAGTTTAAGATATCGCGAAGACATTTTTTTGCGGATCGCGTCAATCCAAACTTTTCGCGGAGTCGTATTTTCACAAAAATGGCCAAAATCCGCGAAATTTATCTCTCTAAGATAAGCGATTTTGCGAAAGTTTATACTAGCAAAATATTGGTTAGTTTCTGGTTATATCTAATCAAAACTACACTTTTTGTTGGGAATGTAAATAGTAATAGTTTTCATAAAACAAACGAAATAACCAATAAAATTTGGCTGTATTTTTGTTTTCGATTTTTCTTTTTTAGATGCAAAAAATTAAGTACTTTTTAAAGTTTTTTGAAAGTTTTCGTTTTTATTTTGTAATACAAAATAAATTTGTTATAGAGGCTTTGATTTGTGATCGGCAAGGTCACAACGCTACAAATATCGAGTTTATGATTGGGGACCTGTTAAAACGAACTTCCACTGTTATTTTGTATATAGAAAGAATATATTACGGATTTGGTTTTATTTTTTATTTCTTAAAACTTCGTCCGAAATTCTCTAAATAACGTCTATTCGAGGTCTGTATCGGACGTCTATTTGCGTCTATATTGGACGGACGTGTAGTGTTTCAAACGGACGTCCATTGGACGTCCAGTGAGGTCTAACCTGGACGCCCTTCGTCCAACATTGACGTCGCTCGTAAGTCTAGTGGACGTCCATGTGTCCACTGATAACAGTCACCAAATCAAAACTTATTAAAAATTAATTTCAGTATTGTCCACATAGAATTTTATTTCAACTTTAGACAAATAAATTATAATATTCAATTCGAATACTCTTAAACATCCATTGTTTTAATATTTAATTTCGTGTCTTTAAACATCATAACTGTTTCATGAACAGTAAGTTTGATTGAAATTTATTTAAAAACAATATTTTTATTTCATACCATATACCACATGCGATATACCATGAAATAATTTTTTAAATTTTGTATTCTTCTATATCTATTCTTCCAACAGGTCTAAACCAAATTAAAAGTAATTTCAATTCGAAAGAAAATTTATTACTATTTAGCTACAGCTTTATTGTATATTAATTACGGGTAGCGTAAGAAAAATTGTTGTTTGTTGAATTCTGTTGCAGTTTTCTTCTATCAACAATTACCATATACCGTTTTTACCTTTATTCTTGCCAACAAGCTTGCCATGCATTCGCAAACCTTTATGTATTTATCTTCAATATTGAAGCTAATCTTTGGAGTTGCATTAGCATTATTGTTAAAGCTGCCAAACTTTAAGCAAACGAAAAAATTAACAAATGAATTAAAGCTTGTTTCGCAATTCTCATAACTATATTAGAATTCACGTTGATGTGAACAGTCGTGAGAAATTATTTCAGCATAATTTTCAACAATTTTCATCATTATTCTCATGAGAAAAATGTCAAAGTGCTTGATATTTTTCTCATGAGAATTCCAGTGATGAGAGGGTACAGACACCTGTGACCTAATTCAGAGATATATTTGAGGATATTTGAGCATATTAAAGAAATTTGCAAACAAATAAACGCATTTTTCAAAATGGCATGTATGAGTTTACAAGATGATGAAAATCTGGTCTTCGAGATTTTGAAAAATATCCATGTGTATATAACAAAGCAGACCCTGGGTACAAAGACATAGATCGGAAATTAAATGAGTGGAAAACTTTGTTTTCCATAAGAAAATAACGTTCCAACATTTATGATAATTAAATAAAATCACCACGCTGAATAAAAAATATTACATAATCAATGGAAATTTTAAACTTTTAGAAATCTGTATCATAAAGATTCCTCCAAACATTGGATCTTTTTATGCCAAGGGAAACGACATCACAGTACCATAATTATTTAAACCATATTACAACATTATTATAAAAATATTATAACATATCTAAAGTGTAAATCTCGCTCTTGAAAACGCATTTTTACCATTTTTTTTTAACATAAAATATGACATCGCCATTTCTAGATCCTCGTCTTTTTCCTCCATTTTAATAATTCTCATTAATATAATCAGTGTGAACATGATGCATAATTCTTGACTTAGTGAATTCTCATGAGAACTATTAATTCTCATGAGAATTAATAGTTCTCACGCATGTGAGCATGTATGTATGTGAAATTGTTCATTCATTCTTCATTCTTAACAGGAATTCACCAAAATGTAATGTTTAAGATTTATTATAAACAAACAATAAAATTTATGTTAGTAAATTTTATTCTTTGTCTTTGTCTTTTTCTTTGTCTTTGTTGCAACTAAAATTACTTGAATATCAATTAATTTATATAATATCCACACTATTTATTAGTAACGTCTTTTTTAGAATTAATTGTGCATTACTATGCGTTATTTCACATAAATATGTCGAATATTAATTTCTTATAATACCGTTTTTAATAGAATATCTCCAGATTTTGTTTATATTTGTGGTTCAGCTTCCTTTACCCTTGGATTATTAAATAAACATGCGTAGATATAAAGCTAAACTAAGCCTATTTAAACATTTTCTCCCTTTATTTAGGGTGTTGTAATAATAACTCAATAGAGTTAAATGCGATTATTTTATCAAACTATTCACCCTCTTCCTTTTTATTCTCGCGGTTATATGAAGTGATTTTTTTGCCGAAAGTTTGTTTTTTTCACGATTATGATCTAATATAAATTGAGGGCAGGTGTATATCTACTGATCAAATATGATTTATTCTAGCAATTTTTCTAAAGAAAAAACTTTTTCATAAGTTATTATTTAAGTAAAATAAGCACACTTTTATCCTCCCCATGATGGCAGTATCGTAAACGACAAAATATGCATCTCAATAAGATAAAAACTTATTTATAACCAGCAAATAAAAATTTAAAGTATTTTAGTAAAGTTAAAATGTTCAAGTGATGTTTTTTTGTTTATTGAATAATGTTTTCTTGTTTTTTCATAACACTTTTTGTTTTAATCATGGTAATACTTCCAAAAAATGAGCAGTAGTACTAAATATAAGTAAGCCTGCGGACGAGAGCAAATTACATGACTCTTGGTCTGCAAAATTTACAGAGAAAATTACGGCTCATACATGTGGTTTCTGAGAAATGAAATAATAATACAAAAAAATTATTTTATTTCTATTATAAACTTTTATGGATGTATTAAAGATTCTAATTTCTAGTTAGCTTGTTTTAAGGGTAGGGTCATAGGATCATAGGGTGGGCCAAACGGCCTAGGCCACGGCCAACACCAGGTTTTACAATCGTCCATATAATCATATAAATAAAACTTGGTAACTACAAGATTGCAAAACGAAGTTTAATTTTCACGCAATTTTTCAAGCGATTGTTGTTTTTCCCCAAGTAAAAATTTGCTTTAGCATGACACTACATGTTAAAAATTATTTTACTTATTGTATAAAGAAATAATAGGGTAGCGAAATTATCGCATATCAAATATCTCAAAAGAATGCCGAATAACGCTTTTAATCAAACAAAATATTTGACAATAAAAGCGGGGAAAACATGTACATTCTTTATGCAAACAGTTGCTTTAACTAATGTATATTGATAAGTTTACCTATGTGTTATGTAATGATATTTTCTGGATTTAAATTCCATCTACTATTTCTATTGTGGTAATGAAATTTTAAATGTCCTAATACAAATTAGGATCTATTTATTTTATTAGCTATATATACATGGAATCATTATAGCATGGTATGAAAAAGATATATTTAGCTACACCTTTTGCTAGAAGATATACTCTATCATCTTGCGCAGGATTAATAAACCGATTTACCGGATCAACTCAGTTAAGAATAGCGGTTTTAAAAATGAGGACGAAAGTCGGTATGTTAAAATAACAAATGCAGAAAGGTATTGTACTAGCATTAACTATAAAATCTAGAGTGAAGTGTGTGCAGTGTTTGACAAATCTGACGGTTTTAAACTAGTAATGGGAAAACAATTTAGAGTAGATACACTATTATCATTAGGAAGAGGCGCTTATGCAAGCGTGTATCTTTGTCATAGACCCTTTTCCAGGAAGCAGTATGCAGCCAAGGTTATAAGTTTACATGGTGATATGAAAGCTAGGATTGAAGCAGAAAATGAAATAGAGGTATTGTTTTATAAATTCTCCAGTAGATTTTTCTATTGAATGTAACTCTACACGTGATAAAAATTGAATTAAATTGTCAGGCATAATAATACACTGTTTTTATCGCATTATTAAACTAAAACAGCTGTTTTGAAATATTAACAATTTTGCAGAAGGCTTAGAGATTTTATAATTTTATAAATAATTTTGTAATTAAAGAGCCTTGTTTATTTTAAAAACAAGCGTGAATCTGTGGCGCAGTGGTTTCAGGAGCCAAACAATGAAGACCGTAGTAAAAAAGTATGTGGTTCGAGCTCACTTGATGACTGTGTTTACAGTGAAACCATCATCTAATTTCGTGAAGCATACTATAACAAGAATTTAGATCGTATATGTCTGTTCTCGCCCTGTGTCCCAAATTCGTAATATATGTATATCTATATATATAAAAAAAGAAAATAAATAAATAAAAAAAAATAAATTTTTAAGCTATTTTAAAAAATCTTTCATTTCTTCCAGAAACTATAAGATAAGGTGTTACAGTTTAAGTGGTCTTTGATCGAAAATAAAAATTCGATAATATCTTAATTCAAAAATCAAATTAAAAAAAAAAAATTTACTTCCAATTATGATATGTTTCAGCTCTAGTGGCTGTAAAGAAATATGAGGTTTGACATATTGCAATGTATTATAATGATCTTATCTCTCGCTAAATAAATTTAAAAAAAATAAATACAAATCAATTCAATTGTCTCATGGGAGGAATTGAACCCCTGTCCTCTGGTTTGAAAACCAGTAACAAAAGAATTGATTTATATTACGTATTTGATAATTTCAGATGTATCCACTTCTTTTGCTTTGAGGTTTCAATTCCTCCTATGAGACAATCAAAATTGATTTGTATTTCTGTTTTACTTATTTTTCATATGCTGCAATTTCAATGTTTTGTATTTAATTATTTTGCCACAATGTAAATAAACAACGACATTTATATAGGTCAAAAATTATAGTGACGTAATGTTTAAGATGTTGACAATTATCAGGAAATTCACAGATTTATTTGGTAGCTAAGTATAGTCGATATTGTATTGTCATTTTAGAACAAAATTTAGGAAAGCGGGTGTATAGAAATATAGTTTAAATGTAGTATGTAGATATTTACGATGCTTTAAAATGATTTTTTAGGTTAGAAATAAACTTAGAATGCTTTTTAGTCAATGAGAAGAATAATTTATTATTATTCTTTTAAGAGGAATGTTCTTTTGTGATCTATAGAAAATTCCAAAGATCTGATATGTCACATCAAGTATTAATAATGTAGGTTACAGTTTCTGGCATTAAACAAATTAAAATAAAAAAAATTTTGTATAAGTTAATTTCTAAGTTAAATTCAATTTTGGTAT